>JAOBRG010357306.1:0-12899 GCA_027574985.1 Umimayanthus nakama
TATCTATCTATCTATCTATCTATCTATCTATCTATCTATCTATCTATCTATCTATCTATCTATCTATCTATCTATTATCATTAATATCTGTCACACATTCCAATGGGTACCAAGGCTCTTAGAAGATCCACAGAGCGCCCGCAACTCTTGCGGTTCGTTGTTTTTCGCCGACGGCTTCGTCGCTCAATGTTTATGCTTGCTTGATCGATACTTGGGAAAAGGATGAATACGCGTAGTCTAAATCAGTAGAAAAACACTTGCGTTTATATTCAGAGCAAGTAAGAAAGCTTTTTTCTTCCAAAATGTTTTGTTTGGTAGACAAAGCAAACTGATCGTTTTAAGGAGCATTGTTCCTTTTTCAGTTGTATGAACTGCGTCCCATTTGACCACGACACGTGCCAAACAGTGAATGCAAAATCAAAATCGGTAGTGCAACGTGTGATTAATAGTTTTTGAAACGAAAGTATAATAGGACATTGCGACAGTTGTTTTCTGTTTTTAATAATTTCCAAGGAGCTGAAATTCACCTGTCATTTTATTTCCACAGGCGAAAGCTCTTTCTTTCTTTGATTTTGTAAGCCAAGTGAAATGAAGCAAAGCAGTTTAGTTGTATCTCTTTGTTTGACTATGTCAAGTTCTGTCAAGAAAAACATCTGTTCATAATAAAAAGCAGGTCAACTACTTTCAAAAAAGTTGCAGAAATACAAACGTGTTCTGACTCAGACATGTTTCGTATTAAGAGCACGGTTTGGCTTGTGTTCGTCTAACGTTCTGTTCAAGTAGCAATTGATTTGTGGACCTTTCAATTGTAAAACTAAGTTGAACCAGTTAGCTTGGCCACACTTCTAAGGCGCGTCGCAAAAAGTATTAAAAGCGTTTAAGTTACTTTCTAACACTAACAGTTCAAACATTCAGCTGTTTGCTTTTCTAAATCGGAAAACTTTCTGGCAACTAAAATGGAAATGATCAGGCCGAACAGTAAATATAGATTTTCTCATCAAACATCAATTTTACCACCAGACATTTCTTATTTGACAGACTACAAGCAAAGCAAGGATATTTAAAGTACCTAGCTGTTTCATTTAAACACTGTGACGCTAAATTGTATCAGTTCTCTAGAATCATATTTATATACAGTTGGTATCTTTGTATAATTTTGATCGAGTTTAGTTTAGAAATGTCGTATTGACATTACTGTTAGTAATTGAGACCATTTGCCAAAGATTACTGTCTATTGTGGCATATGATCGACTGGAATCTTTTTGGAGTATTTCTGCGACACGGTAAGTTAAAGAAACTACCCTAAACACATTTCCTCATTCTACAAACCTACCTCAACCTTGTAACTAATCCGAACGCCAGCTTTCTTTTCAGAAATTACAAACATACGCTCCAAGAACGCTAGCGGTAAACCCCCCATAAAATGGCCAGACGGTTGCCAAGCAGTTTTCGCGAACATGATTTATTATCACATCTCTTGGCACCTTATCATACTTAAAGTCATTAGAAGAATCAACTCCATTTACGTATATCTCAATGCAAACGACAATTGTACATTGCAGAACCAACGCCTACATTTTCCTTGTTCTACATACCTTGAAATTAGTACTTGTACAGCATGAGAAACTTCTGATTGGATTTAGTAACCATTTAGCGGTTTTTTTCAAAGTTTGAAATATATTTCTCAAACTCATTAATTATCATATGATTTCAGACCGATCAGGAGCCCAGATTTGGTCAGGTGGATAAGTCTTGAAGTCGTGTCCTACCCCCGGCCAACAATGTTCAGGTCCACTTGTGGTTTGTTGTAGTGAGTGGCTGTTACATCATACTGTCTTCTTCCTTTTCATTTGCCAATGTAAAATATTGTAGCGCTACAGTTTCAGTTATCACACTTTGCAAATTGTATGAAACTCTCAACTTTTCCCAATTTTTCACACCAAAATAATTTTATAATCTTCAAGACAAACAAAAGGAATGGTCATTATATTTTATGCCTGTTTTTCATCATTTGATTCTGGTATAAGGTAGAACAAATTGCTAAAAAAGTTTTTATATTCTTCAAGACAAACAAAAAGAGCGGTCCGCTTATGAGTTTTTGTCAACTTACAGTTCAAACGTTAGAACAAATAACAATCATTTTTACACTGTTAAACACGAACAAAATGAGTTGTTAGTTCGTGAGTTTTAATGAACTAGTTTCAACATTTAGTAGAACAAATAACACCGATCATTTCTGCTCTTTAACACAAACAGAACGATTTGTCATTTTATCATGTTAATTAGACTGCGAGCAGTCCCTATTTTTTCTCAAAAGAAGCGAGAACAATAAAAAAAAGAAATTTTCTCGCTTCTCTTGTTTTCCCTTGCCTAGGTTTCCGCGCACCAGCGTTCGCGATGTCTTTCCGCGGATTGACAAACTCAAAAGACAAAATAGGAACTGCTCGTAGTCTACATGTTTTTGGGTTTTCGTCAGTTAGTTCAAAAGTTTGAGCCAATAAGACCAATCGTTTCTTTTTTTCGACAGAAACGAAATGAGTAGTCATTTTATAGGTTTTTGTCAACTGGTTCAAAAGTTAGAACGAATAACACCAATCATTTCTACTTTTCTACACAAACAAAATGAACAGTCAGCTCATGGATTTTCATCAACTGGTTCAAAATGTGTTGCACACTTCGTTTTTAGGCCACTTGAGGGCTTCGCAGTGAGGGTGCCCACAGCCCTTTGCCTTTGATCCTTGCACAGCATTAGACCACACGCATTCTAGACAGCTGACTTACTGACTGACGATATCTCAGCTGCTTGTCCTATCAAGGTTATATTGACTCAGAAGAGATATCGCAGTTTTATCTTTGGGACAGCAAATAAAGTATGCGGCCACGTTTGATGCTGTTTGCTTTAACATGTTCTGATGATACAGATCGGATATAACAGTCTTCTTTTCCGCCTTTGAACGGCCACTTTTCCTTTCTCTTTATAAGTAAAAGGTCTTAATATTGTTATTAATGAACATCATCATTTAGCATGAAAAAATGTTCGCGCTTCTGTCTGCATTCGGCTTTGAAGACAGCTTACATTGGGAGTGATAAGTGAACCATACATAAGTACACTTAGACTTAGATGTGACAACCGAATCTAAATAGTTTTAATCAACAAAAATTCTGGAGAATTCTTTAATAGTCTAAATAACACCCATCTGACCAGCCTTTGATAAATCAAAAGTATTTCAAGACTAGTTTTTGGACAAAAAATGCAGTTCTGTGTCTTAACATTTGGCGAAAGTAAAGCATTAAAGTAAAGTTTACATTTTCCGCTTTCAATTTACACCTGCACTTTGGAAAAAAGGCGCAAAAAGTAAAAACTACATTTTTGGAATAGTTTAACTGTTTTTGATACAGAGACTTAGAACTACTATCTATAGACTTTTTTCAGTTTTTTTTGTAGGTGTTTGGCTGGTGCAGCTGTAGCCTTAGACTAGTAGCAGTTAGCAATCGAGCGCTCTTTTAAAGTTCCAAATAGACTAAACATTTATGACAGCCCGGCATGGCTAAGAAAAGCAACACAGTTCATACTTTAGACGCTCCGGCAAACCTGAATCATTTTCATGTAAGGTCAATGAGGTCGTAAAAACCGACTTTTAACAGTCAACAGATCAAGCTTTTGCTTCTATCATGAACTTACTGAAAGATATTTACCGAAATTTGAGTTCAAATTTGGCCTTGGATCCTTGCGTGAGGGAATTGTGGTATGAGTAGTAGAGTGCACATGTCAAAAGTCAGAATACAGTACTGAGCTTGTATTACACACATGAAAACAGTTGATATCCCTGTTTCGTTTATAACTACATGAAATTATCACTTGCTGCTTATCAAGAGCTTAGATTAAACCTATCTGACAGATAGCTAGCCTCTAAAAAATGAAGTTCAGAAAAATGGTTAACAGACCTTGTAATGCAGAAGGCATCTCTTACGCTATGTTTCGCTTGTCAGTCTCACTGATTACAATATGTGTTGGAATTTAAGTCTTCTGCTTGTTTATCTAAAAAACCAATACGCATTATGGAAAACAAGACACAGCACAAAAGCTAAAATTGTCTTCTAATGCTGATAACTCAATTTTTGACCTTGAACCGGCTCGAGTTGAGGTCTTGGTCTTCAGAATTCTGTGATAAAGTTTGGGAACTCCAATTTGTGCATGGCAGAAAGCAGCGCACCCAAACATCTCAGCAATAGTTTATCCATATAAAGTCCTTCCAGAAAACTTTTACCCATGTTAAACTTCATTACAACTTCAATTTTTGTTTTCATAGAGCAACAGTATTAAGTTTAAGCAACCCGAGGTCAACATCAAACAGGAATACTGCCGATACTTTTATCAAAACAAGATCTCCTAATTAAAAATCACTTGTCATCCTACGTGCTCGAGAAAAAAACACTCAAACATCCCAAAACCCGATAGTAAAATACCAACGATTCCTTTGTATGGTTTCTTCATTATAACTCAATTCGGTTCTTCAAGGAGGTTTGTTTTCGTCTCGTGCAAAGTCCTTATTTTATAACCTCATTCCCAAATAGTAGTATAATAGCAACAACTTATTTTAAAAAAGCGAAATTAAAAATGTTTTACAGGTCAATAACTGACCAACAAAGAAAAACTTAAAAGATTTACGAGAACACCTCGCAGTGTTTGCTAAGTTTACAAACACATGCTCGAAATATTAAAGGTAATTTTCCAATACGTTGACTGAAAAAATCAAATTCTTTCTACCGTGCAGTATATATATTAGTTTTTTACTTGAAATTTGACGTTTGTGAAACAGAGTTGATTAAAAACAAATTTCTGAAAGACAGGCTAAGGCTAAGGCTGTTACTATCATTTAACTTAAACATAAGCACAAATTACTACATTGTTGTACTGCTTGAAAAACTTTCTTAGTTTCGCGAAAAGTTAGTTGTTCTGAGTTGCAGAGTAAGCAGCACTTCTATGTGGTAACTAATCAGCAAAAACCAGTTGATACACATGTTGATAAGTGTAGTCAATTTCTATCCATGGTTGTTGGCATTTTTTGAGCAATGCGACTCTTATTCAGAGCAAATAGGCAGTCTGTTACAGGGACAAAAGCACCACAAAAACACAAACGGGTAATTCGTCCTTAGAGAAGGGGCCTTTCTTACTAAACCTGTGTTATGTAATACAACAGCAAGTTAACAGTAAACTGACTTATCGACGAGTATCAGCAATGGCAACCAGTTAGTTTATTGCCTTTAAACCGTAAACTGGTAAGACCCAGTTGCTACTGTATAACCCAGATCGTGCAGTTTTGGCCTTTTGCTAGAGGGAAAAATCTTCACTAGAATCATTCAATGTAATTAATGTAAACCTAGAGCATTGGGTAAAAATCTGGTAGCTTTCTCACAATGTGACAGTTGTACTCTGCACCTTGAAAGATTTGTAACAGCAACAGCGTTTAGAGTGTTCAACCTTTTCCACCGTGGCGCAATTTAAAATCGTGCTTCAACGCGCTTGTTTAGACGCACACAAAATCACACTGGTTAAACACTGCAATAACCAGATTTCAGTGTTAGACGAGCAAAAACAAGCTTGTGAGCATCGAAGACATAAATCCCTTGGAAGACTGCATCGGGAATGCTTCGAGAAATAAACAATTTCGATATAAAAAATTCAAGGACTAAAGTATGTAGTACTAAACACAAAACCCTTAAGTGTTTATTTTGAAATTATTAAAATTAAACCGTGAACATCCAGAACATTTTCTACTCTAACTAAAAGATACACATTGAAAAGGCTTATCACACTTTCTTGTGCGATGAAACTAAGACTTAGGCCTTATCTAAAATTCGAGGTAAACCTTTTCGCCTTTGGATCATCATAAAACTAAAGGAATTTTAGCTAAATTTAGCTTCAATAGATGTGGTAAGAACTGAGGCATTGCGTAGCAAACTCAAATTGGGAAAATAGTACTCTATGTTGGTCATGAGCACACAAATATTGCAAAGACTGAGAAGCAAACTATACCATATAGAAGGGTATACTTATATGTAGTATTCCATTTAAAACTTTCAACCGGAAAGAACAAAGATTGAACAAATTGTTACATCTTATGAAGAGATCATACCTTCTCTGCCAGCGTTGTTAATAACTTGTGGAGTTTGCTGGAGGGTCAAACGACACGATCGACAGCTTGAATACGTATAAAATTGACACTCGGCGAGGAGAGACCTGTTATCGCTTTAGATCGGGAAAAACTGAAGGCTTTCTGATAGGAGGAACACATATCAGATTTCGGTTAAGTTAAGGCTAGTAATATATACTAACTATAAGTGAAACTTCAGATGCTTTAAAAAGACTTGGTAATATCAAATCATTGTCAATCGAAAATATCAAGGACATTAAAGTAAAATCAGTACATTGGAAATGCTAAGAACATTTGGATCTGATCAGTTTAACTGACAATTTGAACGAGGTCCACTGAGTCAAGTCTACTTCCAACTTCAAAATCGAGATCCTGAACACAAATACAGTCATGTAATTTTGCCATTTGGATATTTCTGCTTTGTCTTTTTACCGAAATTAGCAAGGCGTGGCAATCAGGTGGCCGATTAAGCATAGCTTGCTTCTAGCTACCACACAATAAACATGAGCCGCCTGTTTTTCAACACATAATACCGTTCACCTTGAGCAGTGTTTTCAGTTTTCCGCATATAACTTCGTTGTACGCATCGGATCCCCACAACCTATATATCAATGAAAGCTTATCAGGGAATTATTTAAATGATGGTGAACAGTTTGTTCAAAACTTTTTGTGTGAAACAAATGTAATACGTAATAAAGAAGTAACACACAGAAAACTGAAAACACCACTCAAGGTGAAAAGTAACCTTAAACTAAGATTTACAATCTAATCCTAAACCGTTTTACTATAGCCTTGGGATAGTTTGTACCGACATATATGACGTTGGTTTGACGCCAAGAACATTTAGTGCCTAGCCTGCTCAAGTTGACAGCCTTTGTCTGGTTTGTGAGTTAATGAGTCTTGGATCAATTAATTGATGGACATTAAGTGTTAATGTATAGACAGTATAGCCACCTTAAAACGTTCCTTGGTAAACATAATGTTCATCCCGAGATTGTTTTCAAGAAAATTGTCCCACTCAACAATGACTCAACAAGCTCAACATTTCAATAGATAAAAGGAAATTGGTTAACGATGTCAAATTAAATTACACACTCAGACTTCATAACGTTAAAAAGGCTTTACATCTCTTTAAAAATCTCTGATCATTTAATAATTCGTTTCTTTTAACTCCGTGCTACTTTAGCCAAGTGCAAGAAAAACATATATCATTAAGCATTCTTTGTATCACCGAACTAATTATCGGACACACATCCCTGTGAACCCAGAGGCAGTTCTTTAGTGCGGCGTGCGAAAATCAAAGCAAGTCAAAAGAAAGCAGAGCTCCGTGAGCACGTACAAAACTCAAAGACTAGTCAAAAAGACAAAAGTGAATAGGTTACAGGGAATTCTACCTTTGATTCTTCGAGGATCGGCAGTCGGCCTCACCGTTCCGCTCTTGGCTTGGCTTTGCTGGGTATCTAAGGTTGATTGCTTCTGGGTTTTCTGGGATGTAGAAATCGTGGCATACACTTAGCACTGGTTTGAGCTAACGAAACGCACCTTAGACCCGTGATTTAAACCTACCGACACGCGATGTTATTGTTGAGAGCCTCAATATCTGTTCATGTTAAAAACTGTGCCAATATGGCCGGATATAATATTGCTCCAGTGCATAGTTGTTGGGGAGCATCCAGGAATTTAATGCGGGGGCTCAAAGTTACCTTAGGGGTTTCAACAAATAAGTTATACCGTCTTCGTCGAATTAAATCAACATACTTCATGCATTTGTTCCTCGGTTTGAAGGGTTTGATCGAACCATGCAAACTATACCTAGATCCGCCATGAGTAACTGTACGCCCGGAGTAGATGTAAATACAAACCTCTCCGAGAACGCAAGTCGATCAGAGTTGCTCAGAGTTATGAATTTCTCAGTATGAATATTTTGGGAGGAGATAAAAACTAAAAACTCTAGTATTAAAGGATCCGATAGTTTCGCTCGTGGATCTCCCCCTCCCCCCTCATGTCAACCCCAGACCCTACCTGAAAGTTAGGACATTTTTGTTTTAACTGATGTGTTTGAGTTTGTTTGAAACATCTTCAAGGACCTTCGGCTAGCTAATTATACAACAACGACAACAACAACAACAACAGCAGCAGCAACAGCAACAGCAACAACAAAAACAATAACAACAATGTTAAGTTTATTTAGTCGTCGTTAAGTTCTACAAGACACATTGAAGTCATTAACTAACTTAGTAATAAGAAAGATTATATACATGTATGGTTGCCCCCCCGACCCCTCAGTCAACGGCTCAGTAGCTCAGCTAGTAGATTCAAGGCAAATCCCATCTAACGAAGTTCTTTTTCACTGGCTGTCGAACAGCGTAGGTATCACAGATGAACATTTAGGTCTGTAAATATTAGCAACCAGGTCGTCATGGTCTTTATCAAGCATCAAAACAAATTGTCTGAATTCAGTATCCAACTGCAAGGAGCATAAATTTGCAACTCCCTTGGTGAAACTAAAGATTCTAATAGAACCATAATCAAAAGAAAACTTATAAGAAGTATTGTTAATTCTTACTGATCTTTTGTTAAAGTCATTGAAAGTCAACGCCATCACATGCAGCGTAATTCCAAAGTACCTGTTTATAACTATGTATGTTTTGTCTTGTTTTGTTTCATTGTTTTGTTTCATTGTTTTTATTTTTTTTACTCTTTCTTTTTTTTTTCTCTTTGCGTCTTTGTGTGCTTGTTTGTGCCTGTCATCAATGTCCACTCTCTAGATTTTTATGGAACAGTTAAGCTAAATAAACAAATAAAACATCTTTATTAGTAAAACTTAGCAAACGTGAAATTTTTTACATAAGTTTGAAAAAGGCTGCCCGACGGGTGTAACCCTCTAGTTTATTTCGGACAGCTGGTACTGAAACAGTAACACATTGTAGATATTTTTAAAACTCTGAATCAAAATATACATATGTAAACTTCTACCCTCAACTTTGTTTATAATCAGTTATTAAATGCTGCGTGTACTATTTTTCTAAGTATTTTTCTCTGTACGAAACAAAGCTTCTGTTGCTGTTGCTGTTGTTATTGTTGTAACTGTTGTTGTTGTTGTTGTATGAAGCAAATGTGTGATTTCAGATTTTATCTGGATCAGATGATTTAATTTTTGCTACACTTTTCCTTGTTAGTTTGTGAGATAATGAGTGACAATATACAAATATCATCTACTGAAAGTGGCCTGCCTTGGGTCCCATACCCTACCCCTCCACAACGCCTTTCACCCCACAACGGCACAAGTTTAATGAAACCTAGTATAAGTTTAATATAATGGAAGACTTCCCTAGTGTTAAGGTGTATAATCCCGAATTACTCAATAACGTTCACGGCCGTGTATCCTATCATTTCATAATATCTGTTCAGCCTTAGTTTATTTTTTCACGTTCTTTAAAACAGCACTAAATGATTATTTACAATACCAACACAATATACGCGTAAACATCATCAGCATTGTGAGTGTTGTGATACTAGTTACATGCTTTAAATTTCTATCAATTTCTGTTCAAATATTTTGAATCTATTATAAGGTATAGCGATATCTTCTACAACAAAAAAGCTCAATTTAATTCTTTTTAAAAGTTTGTACTTTCTCTGAAATAAAAAATAAAATAAAATAAAACAAAATTAAAACATAAAAAAAAACAAAATAAAATTGACTGTAGACAATATCTTTGTATCTTGTTAAAAGATCGCTATTCAAAAACTAATACTTAGCATATATTGTAAACTGGGCGTAGTTTAGCCTTTTCGTTGCAATGTTTATAGATAATAAAGTTGTTGTTAGTAAGCAAAGTAATTATTATTACAAAAACAACATCCACTCTCTACTACAGTTATGCTAAAATTACGGCTTGTCAATATAGCCCTTTTCTAAATAGCTTACGATCTACAACCAAATTATAACCTGTAACGTGAAATCTTTGTATCATAATCCAGTTTTCATCTGCTTAACACTGCTAACAATAAGATAGAAAGCATCATTTTCTCTCAGATTAGCCCTCTAATTTGGTACATAAAAAGATCCGTTTATGACGTATAAAAAAGCTAAAAAAACCTTTACGTCAATATCCACTAACTTGGCTATGATCCTGAGTATCTTCGATTAAAGTTAGCAACGTTGCCAGTAATGATTTGTTTGATATAAATAAAATTAAGCAGCTTATCTTAATCTATCTTGGTTTTTACTATAAAGGGCTATTAAAAACACTATCTTTTTAATTGGTTCACTAATTACGGCTTCGAGGTTCGGGCAGTAAAGCATGGTGTTCTTCAGTTACTGACAAATTTGACCGCTGAAAATAACACTATATATAATTCAAAACTTTAAATACCCATTAAACAGCTGGCCATCCGTCTCTGCGAAAATGAGTGCGACTAAGCTAGGTGTTTATGTGGTCAATTGAACATACAAAGAGTATCATTGGTTAAACTACCGACATTGATCAAGACCGATCTGATGATGGGAGAGCGCTCGAAACGTTAGCTATATATGTCCCAAACCTTACGGTCTACGGGTAAAAATACCAAATCAACTATCTTCGATCAAAATCTCGTACAATAGTGCGATGCCGAGAATCACGTACAGGTGAATGGGTAAAAGATGCACCGGTTCGCGAAATACATGTTTTAAGACACAACATTGAGGTGCATACCTGTTTGTTTGTTCTGCACTCGGTATGAC
Source organism: Umimayanthus nakama (assembly GCA_027574985.1). NCBI lineage: Eukaryota > Metazoa > Cnidaria > Anthozoa > Zoantharia > Parazoanthidae > Umimayanthus > Umimayanthus nakama. Next base: position 10,885 of record JAOBRG010357306.1, read on the forward strand.
GGGTACAAACACAACACATAGGAGATTGCTTGCTGCATCACTCACTTCAAACGCGGAATCTACTGTCAATACTATTTCAGTATTTGTTAATGTATTGGCCTCACTGACCGTGTGAAAAAGAGCAAGTCCTTCTCAACAATCCCGCAGAATGCGTTTCTCTAGACTGCAAGGCACAATGCTTCAGTTTGCAATCCCGTAAGCCAGTATAGACGGAAAGTTGGACTTATAGTTCTTGAGATACGTCCTCTGTAGCTATTTAAACTTTGACTACTTAGTGAAATCAGGTTAATGAGTTCTCGGTGTACTCTGACAGTAACGCGACAGATTTCGGTAGGATCACAAAAGCTTTCTACAGAATTTATAACGGCTTTATATTTATCAAGTTATAGTACATAAGCAACCAACATCCCCGGTATTGAAATAATAAGAACAGCACGAGCGGCGAGAAACCTGCTTCGAAGTTTGAAAGTTAGGTTTCTTTATCAAACTCAATCAATCGTAAACCCTTTGTCCCTATTACAAGCTCCAGTACCCGATATAGAGTGTACTATTTAAACCTATAAAATGCTGTCACAGTAATGCAATAGCAAAACTAAAAGCAGGAATTATAAATATCACTGACAATGGTTCTGTCGTGTTCTCTTACCTTAATTATGCAGAGAAATGAAGTCTCCCGGCGTTGCAGACCGCTGTTAAGAATATAATGTGGCAGAACCGATTCTCCGACGGTTTTAAGCTGTTTTACTAATTTTCAACGTTTTTGTAGCATACGATGCCGTTCTATGAGATCTCTTTGGAAAAGCAATGTGCCTTTTTGTTTTTAAGTACTTGACTTGAGTTTCTGTAGTTTACGAGCAGTAAAACATGCTTTAGCATGACACTTGTAAATTAGTGTAGGAATATTTATATTAGCATGGTCTACCAAGCGTGAAAACCATGGTCAAACACATACAAATTGCCTGCAAATAAAGAAAGGAATTGTTAACAGTTGTCATGCAAATTGAATGCCGTAATTCTCGCATACAAAAGAGTACGTACTAGTGCCTACATGTTTTGAGTTAAAACTGACTCGACACGAATTCCTTCGGGACCCTGTTTTAGCGAGACCTATAGTATTTACTCAATTTGACAAGCCCATGCGTTGAGAATTGTGCTCCAAAGTTGTATATTTTGTACAAACACTATCATCAAACTGAAGGAAGCTCTTTGAAGTGTCAGAAACTATGTTGGTAAAGGGAAAGTTTAAAGAATTTTAATAAAGTTATGAAAACACTCCCTGTTGTGCTTACCGTGTGGTGTGTTCGTACAAAATGACTCCAGCTGTTGCATCATGGTTCCAATTTCTCATGCATTTCTATAATGTCTTTCGATTGCTCTCTCTTCTGTTTCGGGAGTTGGAAGCATTCAACCATTATAAACTTCCGAAAACGTGTACTACTTGTACTACTAAAACTCGATCCTATTTAGAACACAAACACCTCAAAATAAATTTTTGTAAAGAAGTGAGTCTTGGGTTGCAACACACACTGAAGTTGGCAGTACATCAAAATTTGGATCTTTTTGAAAAATTTATATAGATAGCATTTGAAAAATCTTTAAGCCAAAAATACTTTCTTAAACTGTTGCCGAAATATCGAGAACAAAAGGCTTTACCGGAAGTACTTTACATGCTACTGCTCTTTAGTTCAAAGTCATATTTCAATAAAATGTTTTCCTTACGGGTTAGAGCAACGCAATAGACCTTGTCACGGTTTCAGCCGCGGACATCTTAGCGGTAGGTAAAATGGTTCAAAATAAGAGGGTTTGTATGGAAATTCGGCATCAAATCTTTTATAACACTCATATTTTATAAAAAGCTTTGAACTGAAAACTTTAATGTTTGGAGAGAAGAACTGAAAGCCAGAATTTTAGGCATGTAGCCGCACGCGAGTACGTGGTAACAATTACAATTTTTCCATACATTTGTTTTGATTTTCGTTGCGCCGGTGAAACACAACTGACAACAGAGAAATGTA
>JAOBRG010357317.1:0-12898 GCA_027574985.1 Umimayanthus nakama
AAATATAAGAAATGACTTGAACCAAGGTACGGTGCTTGGCCAAGCTTGCATTGATATTTTCTCGAATCGAATAAAAATCTACGTGCTTAAATTTATATCATCTGTGACCCCGCTTCCCAATTCTGATGTCCCCCAATTCGATCCCCGGCCTGGTCAAGAAAGAACATTCGGGTGACCTTCTTTCTCTCTAAAGTGCACTCGGCTTTCCATCCTTCTGGGGTCGGTAAAATGAGTACCAGAATACATGGACCGCTTTGAAGCGGCTGCCAGTTGCACCAACATATGCTTCCTTTCGCTGGGGTTAAACTGATCATTGAATCGCGCTAAATGCACTTTTCTTTTATCATTTTTTTGTATTGAAGGCCTGTATAACTTCTTTTTCTTCCCTTTTTATTAATTGTTTTTATGAAGCCTTTTGACAACTCCACGCTGTTTGGAAGTTTTATTTTTGCAGCTGATCATCAAGAGAGAAACCAAACTTATCTATGACATCGGCTGAAATCTTGACATTAACTGCGGTTTCGTGAAAAAATTTTGACAGTAATCTGGCTTTTTATGGGCTGAAATATTTTTCTCCCGGGTCAGGACGGTAGTTTCGTTAAGATTACCCAAGTTGTTCCTCCTCTTAAAAAGGTTACCCTAGATGAATGAAATGGGCCCACATGGAGAAAGAGAAAAAACTCTAACTACGTTGGGAATTGAACTGCTACCATGGGAATAGAACACATACGCTCCACCTAATAAGCTACAGAGCCAGATGGAACTGGTCGTAAGAACTTAAAGTATAATTGCCTTACCATACCTTATTACAGTGAAGTTCATTTTTATTCTGGATCGATTGAAAAAACTCTGTGCCTGTGGCATGCACTCCCACGATCCCTTTGCGTGCCTCGCAGCACCGAATCATTTCTTCAGAAGGCTCGACACACATGACAGGGTTTTGTAAACCTAAATCAAATCACCAAAAAAAGGTGATGTAGCCTGCTGGCTGTGTAGTTTAACTTATAGTTATTACAGCCAGCAGTGCATAAAATTAAGGCTAATTGTTTCTTTGTTTATTCTTATTATTGTAAAAAAATATGCACAAATAAATAATTCACTTCACTTCACTTCTGAACATGGTACACATGCAAGTAATGCTACTGTTCATTTGGCTGTTGTTAAAGTGTTGAGTTGTGCAGTACCTGATTTAATGACAAGCCTTCTGCCTAAAATTTTAATATACAGAGAAGGATAGAGAGATTCAGTAAACCCAAACCTCTCCCCTAAGAACTTAACTATATCTTCTCTGTTCATCCTGAGACTTCGCATAAGTATTAAAATATCTAACTTTATTTAGTTAATTGCAAAATCACCGCACACGGTTTTTTAATGTAAAAGAAAATAACAGAAATAATATTTTTTGCCACTAAAAACAACCTCGTCCCCAGGGCTTTTTCCTAATGCCCAACTCATTTCTTTAGGGAAAAGCCCTTGGGACGAGGTTGCGCTAAAAACCAAATGTGGTGCAAAAAACACATTTGGAATGTGAAATGCTAAATAATGAAACGAAAATACAGACAAAAAAACCACGTTTATTAATAATTACAATTAGAAAACATTTGGGAAAACATTTAAAACTCCTGGACAATACTGCAAAATAGGAAGGCAAGGATGGAGAGGGGAACCAACGAACAGTTCCCAACGAACAGTTCCCACGCCAGTTTAAATCTCAAAAGTATGTATGAACGGCTGAAATTGACTTGAGTTCACCATGATTATCAAAACGGTTGAAAAATAGGGCATGCCCTTTTGAAAACATTTGCATGCAACTAGTCTATTTATGATCCACAACAAAGTGATGAAAGCTCCAGAAGTGCTTACACGGGATCAGAGAAATTTTTACACAAAATCTAGAAGACTGTGAACACGAGGTAAATTGATTAAACAATGCAGTAAAAACGACTGTTATTGTAACACAAGCTTGAAGTAAATACAGGCACAAAAAACTTTATTGTGAACAAGGCTGCTGACGCCTCAGTCACGCGGTAACTTATGACAATTTTCAATTTTTGTTAATCTTGTCAAAGTCATATCTTAATTGATTATAACTCTTTCTGATATTTGTTTTGTTCCTGTTGTTTAATAGTTCTATACAGTTAAAATGTTTTCAAACTGTTTCCGAAAGTTCATTCGAAAGTTGAACACAATTTCGATAATTAAAATTCAATGACGGCGGCCGACTGTCGCTATTTTTTTTTGTTTCTATGGCAAGAGCTAGTTGATTGACAATTGTTGGTAAATTACTTTCTATGATAACTCAGGTATAGTTGGAGCGCTTGGTGGCTTTGAATTTGTTCAACTTAATATGGTATACATTGAGTTTACCCTTTGGCTTTTGTGTCGCTAACCTTTGGTGCATCCATTTAACCCTTCCAGCCAAAGACCCTCTCAGCCTCAGCCTATTTATCAACATTTTTTGCTATCAGTTCTCCTGACAAAGTCAATACAAAATAAGTTACCTTGTTGTGAAAAATAGGAACGAAACAAATGCTGTAAGCTATCCATCATGAAAAAGGAAGTCTCCCAAACTGTTTATGGAAAGGAAAGTATGGATACCGTTTAAAAAATTTAGTTTTGCATCGTCTGTCCTACTAGGGGCTGGAATGGTCTAAAAGTGAAGAGCCACGTAGAGGAGCTGTTCTCCAAAAATGCCCTATTCCACTTGGGCATTTCTGGAGTTCTAGGGCCTTGGGACGGGGGGAGGCTTCAAAAGCCCCCTCTCCATAAATCCAAAAGTACTAACGCTATTGTCATGAAACTTGGAATTTAGATAGAACTTGGTTACCTAATTAATTTGAATACAATACACGCTAATATGACGTCATGATGACGTCATAATGACGTCATTTTCCCCCAAATCAGCGTTTTTTAGATGTTTCTTCTTATACTTGTGCAGAAGGCCAACACAGCCAAAAACTCTTAATTGAAAGCACTTGATCAATACGTCGAACAATAAACTTTGATTTTAGGCAATTTAAATAATTTGAATATTCTGTCTTGCAGAGATACACAGGATTTAGAGAAATGTGAACTGCAAAGCGGAAAGTGGCGGATTTAGCACTCGTTAAATGCTAATTGCATTTAATGTTGTGTATGTTTCTAAACTCATTTAGTAAATAGGGTCTTAAATTAACCAAACCAACCGAAATTCGGAAATGAAAAAAATTGGAAAGTCAAATTTAAACTATTATGACGTTATTTGCCAAATTTTACGTTTTGCCTTTTTATTTGTATGACGTCATCGATGACGTCACAGTTTCGACCGAAAAAAGCTCAGACAACTTTTTTCTTAAAACTGTAGCGTTCAAGGTTACCAAGTTAATTGATCCCAAGCATCACAATCCAGTTTAAAAGTGTAAGTAATAGATGTGTAACAAAAGTAAAAAATGAACAAAAATCCAGCTCAGCCATGAAAACATCAGGCCCCATAACCAAATTTCCACTGCACCACCAAACTGCCAGATAAATTTGAGGAAAACTCCTATGATATGAAGGGATTATCTTCAATCGTCTGAAATAGCCAGCTATTCAAAGTTGCGCGGGCATCAAAAGCCCCACCCCCCTCCCCCAGGCGGAATAGGGTTAAGCCATTATTAGACTTGACGTTTCAATACTACTATGAATACTTTTATGATTATAACAGTTCTGATTTTGATTATGACAAACGCTTACCTACTCGTGTATAGATCAGCTCAGCCAGAAGCCCAGTCCCTCCTCCAATGTCGGCAAGTACGTCTCGAGGATGAAAAGCCAAACTCTTTATAATCGGGGCTAATGCCGCTTTGTAGAGAGGTTGATACAGATCGTCATAACTGCACGCCAGCAAATTGTAATGATCTTTAAAAAGGTGGCGCAAATGTCTTTTAATATTAACACATTCAAACAATTGCATTAAGTATTACTATTGCAGTAAGTATTTTTACAGAGAAACAGGCTGAAAAGAATTTGATATTTACTAACCTAGAGAAGGATTAAATAACTTAAAAGTGCACAGAAAAACTACGAGCGACGTAAGGAACGGAAACACAACACTTTTATGTCACCGTGAAATCAGGTTGACACACGAATAAGCTCAACGGAAGCAGAGATGGAAGGGACGGAATTAAGATTTCCTTTTTCGTCCGTCTCCGTTTCTGCTTCCGTTGAGCTTCCGTTGAGCTTCCGTTGCTCTTGTCGCCGTGAAAAAAGAAGACAACGCAGACGGAAGCAGAAGCAAACCGTCTGATCGTTGTTTTTGCTCATCCTTCGTTGCTTTGCTTACGTCAAGCCCTTTTTCACGGTGCCATAACAGATATGAAAGTTCTTCCGCCTGCGCTGTCATTCTTTACGTCGCTCGTGAAAACCATACATATGTGTGCAATGTTTTCAATTCAGGAAAAAATTTCGTCAGTCGGCAAAAGGGAATTTCCAGTAAAACATCAACTCTACTGTACTCCACTGCACTGTGCAGTACCGTACTGTACTCTGCTGCTGTCACAGCACTGTCAGTTGTCACTGCTGTCACACTAGTATGCACAGTAACATCAAAGCGTTGTCGTTGTCACTGTTTATGCACCGTTGTGTCAGTTTACATCGATGACACACTGATGTTGCTGCCATCGCTGTCACAGAACTGTAATTACCATTTATGTTGCACTTGTTGCACATTGTCACCGCTGTGACATTAATGTGGACAGCAGTGCGACTTTAGTGTAAAACTCAACCGATGTGCCACTGTTGTGGGATTCCTCCTGTGTACTCTACCGCGCTGCTCTCCTGTATTGTACTGTACTGTAATCTACCTTGTTCTATTCTGCTGTATTGTATTGTGTACTGCACTGCTCTGCTTTAATTTGCTGTACTGCACTCTTCTCCACAGCATCTACTGTACTTCAATGTGTTGTAATCCACTTTGCTCTGTTCTGCCGTACTGTGTTGTGCTCTGCTATCAGGCGCAGATTTAGGGAAGGGGACGGACGGGCCTCATTTCCGCACCCCTCCCCTCCCCTTTGGCGGAATACTTGTAGAAGATTTTTAAGAAAATGGCTAAAAGCGGCACTGAAAAGTCGAACTTTGCTTCCCCCCCTCCCCCTTTCTAGAATTTGGCTTCCGCTTCTTAAACAGCCAAGTTCTTGTAATAGAGGAGTATTGTTTTTCATTCCCTTTCATTGTCATGGTCTCATTTTAAACAGTCAAAAGTGCGTTTTGTGTTTTTTTTATTTACAAGCATAAACAGCTTTATCTTCTTTTAAAACAATTAGTGTAAATGTTCACGTTTTATCTGTGTTAAACAAGACATTTTCATGATTAACTACATATGTAAATGTAAACCGTTTGATTTTAAACACTTTAACACGAAAAGAAAAAAAATTAGGTTACCTGACAAAAATCAGAAATTCGTAGAGTATTGTGTTTATTGTGATTAGTTTTTTAAATTAAGGCTCTTGTTAACAATTCGTTTTACTATTGCTTGTTCTTCATCCAATTTTACCATTTAACCATTCACTTTTGAGATTGTTCAAAAAATTCAAATATAAATAATCAAGAACAAACCAACTAATAAGTAGTTATACTTTGGGGATAAAGATCTAAGATTTCGTTTCTTTGTAAAATCATTCACAAAATTATTCATTTTCTTTTTGAATGTCATGGTAGATAAAATTAGTTACAAGTTTAGTAGTATGATGGCTTTATTAGCATGGTAAAAATCTTTACATTGCTAAAGCACTGTTGTGAAAAGAAAAGGGACAAAAACAGCTTTACATGACATCGAAAACAAAACAAATTTTAGGTAAACAATATACTTGTGTATATGGAATGCTATCATTGTGTTAATGAATTTTGGGGTATGGATGTTCGGTTTTCAACACATTTATTGATATATTTTATGCAACAGCATAACGCTTATTCTGATAGCGAACATACAATATTTTCAAATGACTGGATTTAGTACTATGTATACTATCTTGCTCACGATGTATTTCGTATCTCAGAATATGCTGTGCAACAAAATAAAAAAATTCATTTCGTCTTCAGTTTCGTTTATTTTGCAAAACAGGCAAATTCTTTGTACGCAGGGAACTGTAGGTGAACAATTTCACTTTGCCTTAACAACTGCAGTTACCTAACGAAGTTTAACGTAAAATCTCTTTAACTGCTGGATGGTATTGAGCGATATTTGGGTAATTTTCTGGTGAAGATTCAGAAAAAAAATGTAAAACAGTTATAACACTCAGACTGATTACGAATCCCTCATTTTACCCTTTGTAATCGTTTTATGTAGACTGTTTGCAGTTTCTACAAATAGAAAACTTCAAAAGACCCACTCCACCCTCCCAAACCTTTCCATTTCTTTCCACCCGTATGGCAAATATCCATTCTACTGTATTTTTTTCAATTTTACATTACAGTCGTCTCAACCTTTTTAATTGTAGGGGCTAAGTCTCATTGGGGACGTAATATCTGTTCCTACCCCTATTACATTGAATAAATTTTTAGTACTCACATTTCCTTTACAATGTATGCAACGAATTAAATAAACTAAGCTTACAGACTGAAACTACTCTACTTCACTCAGGCCCCGTCCACATGTATCCAGATATATCTTAATCCTGGTATTTTTGTAGCGCATTTAAAAAAAATCGCGTCAAAACGTACCGTATTCGAATCGAATTCGCCCGTCCACACGTATCTTGCAGGTCAGTCCGGATTCATTGTAGTACCCAGTACTCCTCTGTGAATGTTGAAAATAGAGCATGCGCAAAGCAGCGCGTACAGCGTAATGTGTGAATTTGGCGGCAATTTTGTTTGTTTTGTCATTATAACAATTTCGTATAACGCAAATATTCATGCATTCACTCAACGAGTTGGGGGTAATGTGTTAATACTTGTGCAGTAGGAATGATTCGTGCAAGGAACAAAGTCCAGAAAGAAACGTGGTAAGCTAATAACGAAAAACCAAATAAACTAACCTTAGCTAAGATCAAATATAATACTATAATTATATTTACAAATGAAAATCTTGCTAGAAACGATCGATGATAGTCACACAATAAAAACCAGACCCGATTTTGCCACGTCAGCGGATTTAAAAATATCCGGATTTGCCCGTCCACGCGGTTCCAAATTGTTTGCGACTTCAAAAATATCCACTCTAAAGAGCGAAATCAAAACCTTGGGGACTCGTATGCGAATTTGCCGAATACGTGTCGACGAAGGGCGAATCCGGGAAGAAAAAGCTGCGGATTCCAAGTATCCGGATGCGTGTGGACGGAAACTCATGTTTCCACTCCGCTCCTCTCCATTCCTTTCCCTTCCACTTCAAATTACTCACTCCACTATATTTACTGTGCATGGCTGAATCAACCTGTTACCTTAGCACAAAGCACAAACCCGCATACCTGCACATCCTGAGGTGGCTCGAAGACCGTCATAACTGTAGTTTGACATCTGTTGAGTTGCCAGGCAATATCATTCAGTAGTTTTATTGTATAGCATTGAAAAGTGCACGGGAGAACTTATGGGGGTTCTAGCTCAAGCACGTTACAAAACTGAGCTCTTAATACCAACCAAAGCCCATAAAATACATTGCGTTGTATATGCTGTTTGTTCCTGCACCAAAGGACGTTGAGATCAACAGTATTTTGGAACTTCATGATCAATACCACCTACTATGCAAGAAGCTTGTTAAATTAAAGTTGAAAAGCTTCCTTCGTCATCCCCAGAGTAGGTATGTAATTTCCCAAAGCAAGAAATGAAGCACACGCTTTTTAAAAAAACCAGTAAATTTGACGGGAGGTTCAACAACTCTGAAAAACACAGTTGTAAAAACTTAATATTTAAGTGCGGCTCAAAAATAACGAAAGTACAAAATTGTAACAAATAATAACGATAGCGATAACGAATATCGAATATAATAACCGAACCAAGAGCCCAGACTGGCATGTCGTTATGTCATAGTTCTGAGAGTTCTGAGAGTTACATGTAATATCGCTCGACTAACTACGGTTATATAGACCTCTGCACAACCGCAGGCCAGCTGTAGGCTCAAACTACTATATAAGCAACGTTGACTTAGTGACATGGATCAGAGAAGAAAATGACACGTTCAGGAATGGAAAGCAAACCTCTGAATCTGTCCCTAGGAAGCAGGTTAGTCTCCTTTGACTTATTTTGGCCTAGCCACGTGTGAATTTGCATACGAGCTACTGAATGTATAATGGCTTTTCAATTCTATTTGTTTTCCTTTGTCTTTTGTAATTGTACACTTGAATATTGAATTGAAGATCAGGACAAAGACTTTGTTTGACCTTATTGTCCCTATAGATTCAAGCACTGATCACGTACTGGATCTATTGTCACTAAAGGTTCAGGTACAAAGTGCGCGTCCTTAATATTTAACTAGAAGTCCAATTAGTAAATAAAACAAAGACGTTCAAGATCTATTGTCGTTGTACACTCAGTATTAATTTCGTATTTATTGGTTTGCTTTTCAGTCTTTTCTGTTAGAATACATCGCCGTAAGAGATGTTAAACTTGAGAGTCTGAACAATCAAAATAAATATCAAAAGTTAAAGAAAACAAAGTATCTTTTAGATTAGTCTCTAACACGGGGCATTGGCAAACGACTTGCGTCGGACCGACATACATGTACATGTATTGTACGGCAGCGTTTAGAGGCGAGCAAACCCTCACTGATTTCTGAAGGGGTCTGTAGGTCTTACACCAGAGCACTCTTTGTGTTCTCTCCAGCTTACGCTTCTAGTGCAAATTCAAGATGTCAAGAATTTAACTACTGTGTTTGTATTCTTCAATTACTAATAGTAATTGAAGTTACCGTAAGTTATTTCTTTTTTTCGTCGCGCGCTATTCTTCTCCTTGTTATTTTTTCCTTTTTATATACTAACGATTTGTTTTCCGTTTTTTTCTTTTTCTAATACTTGATCCACTTTCCTGATCCATAAACATACAATTATTTACACAAAATAGAATGGGCACCTGACTAGATTAGCTTCTGTATAGTTACTCAGTTAGGGTGTCCACCCACTATAGTTCCGGCTGTCCTACTTATCTAATATTTATTTAACTTATGTTATGAAGATTGTGGAAATAAAAATATTGATTGATTGATTGATTGATTGATTGTATTATATGAAATGAATACTTTTTACTTGAAAGCTCTCATAGCTGTCGAGCCTGAACCTGAGCTTGTTTTTAAATTGTACATATCTTGCTGAAAATTTGGCCCATTCCAGCGTCTTTGTTCTTATTTTAAAATGGTTCCTTACTGATAAAACGAAGAGTGTATGGCATCATTCCAAGAGAATGTTGTGTAAAGAATTGAAGTTTACAAAAACACCTTGTGGTAAGTTCAAACCAGTTGTAACAACAGTCCTTCTTAAAAGCAACGAACTATCTTTTACTGAGTTTTAGCCATTTTTTGCCAGTGCATAAAAAGCTGACTAACTGATACAATGGTTTGTATAAACACATTCACTTACCAGAGTAACAATAATAACAATAATGATGGTCTTTATTTTTCACAAGATAAAAATGCATACCCTATGTTACATGGGAAGTAATTACACCATTTAAGCACTATGAAAATATACGATAAAACTATTCTATACTAAATCAGTATAGTTAAAACTAATTATCTTTACAAAGGAATTCTTAAATCGCTCACTGTTTTCTTAAGGCGTGCATATCGTATATTTTGGAGATAGTATGAGAAGTCTTTATTGGACGGATGTAGGGACAGAGCATGTGACTATTGTTTGTTTACATTTAACAGGTCGGTAACGAAGATGGGAAAGGAAGTGAAGCGGCGCTTATAACATCTAATATCTTATTGCGGATACTGGAAATTCGGTAGCACCAGAGATATTAACAGATGATTTATCTAGTTTTGCGAGATGTGCTCTTTTCTAAAAGTCTTAAAGTATGTAAACAATTGTTTACTTTGTTTATACTTTTAGTGTTACAGTGAACTTATGTTTGCTTTTGGAAAATCAGATCACGGTTCTTTACATTTGCTAGTCCTTTTAAACCAATTTAAGAGTTGTTCCACTAACCTAACACATATGTTTGTAATTTAAGTTCAGGTCACGGTGCGAAATTAAGATTATTCATTCTTTTCCTTTTTCAAACTTCCTTGATACCTTTTCTAAGCTGATGTTACTTCTTTCAAAACTATGATCGATCTTTAACAGAAAAACAAGGTCTTTAATCATAAACGTGGCTTTGTTAATTGTTCTAGCCGAACGAAACATGAATCTCATTCCGAACCTAAGTGAAAGTGCAGAACTAAATATTCTGAGGTTTGATTTCACGGCAAACCTACGCAAACAAAAGTTGAACTTTATGATGCTGTTAACGAGAAGAAAATATCACAATCAGGAAAATTTGAATCCTTTAAGTATCATAATTAATCAGTTGTACGTTATGCGAAAGGTTTGTTTATCGAGAGGCTTAATTGGGGGGAGGAGGGGAGGGGTGGGGCTCCCAAACTTGACTTGATAGGGATGATTAAAATAGCAGTTTTGTTAACTCATAGGGTGTTAAGTGTCTGTTACCGACAGGCGACATTTTAAAGGGAACTTTGATGACAGCATTTTCTGAGCCTTTTATAAATGCCATGTGACGACGTAGGACACAAGAGTACGTCGCTGCGTAAAGGAAAGTTCACTGTAACCATTCGACTTGCATACGGCGTCAATGGCGTACGCATCACAATTTGAAAGCCCCGCATCTTTTGAATTATGTTTATTTTGTGTCAATCTGTTAACGATGCTTACCCTAGAAGAAGTAAAGCAACTGATAACGAAGGAATTAGAACCGATCAAGGCAGCGATTAACGATGTCAAGTCGAAAGTGGATGAAATGGATAAATCTTGTAACTTTCTCTCGGCTAAATTCCACCAACAACCGGAACAACAACTTCAGAGCACAAAAAGCAAAGCCAGCAACATCGCTTCGGAGATCAAAACTGTTAAGCAGGACGTAGAACAGATGAAGAAAAGAAACTTAAACTTCACCTTTTGCTCATTCAGAATGACCTAATACACTAATTTCATCTATACTTTCCTCTCTGCATGTCTATCTTTTGTCAATTGATCACTACATCATAAGAAATTTATTTTCCGAGCGGAAAATAAATGACTTTATGGGGCATGTGACTCGATAGGCTGTTCCCAGTTCCCCATTGGGAGGTCCTCTTACATACGGGCAACACGGGGACAAGTATTTATCTGAGCGGAAATCAAGCAAGCAGCCTCTTTTCCCACGCCAGACGACTAGTGAAGACTGCGCTTTTTACTACTTCTCATTTTCTCTCATATAACATTACATTCATTTATATTGTTTATTTTAGTGTATAGTATTTATGTATTATGTATAGTAGATTCTGTAAAGTCCAATTGCAAAACAGTATTTAGTATAATTAGTATATGTATATACCTATATTATTTTTGAGCATAACATAACTTGAATTTTCTCTTTCTAGAGTCTAACACGTAAACCTAACGGTATATTTAGACTCTAGACATTTCCTTAAAATAAAAGCTATATTTAATAAAATCAACACATACATAACACGCTCACGATAAGTTAATATAGATAATTTGAGAAAAATATATGTAATAGTGAAATGTAAACCAATAAAAAGTTGTGACTAAATAGAACTCAGTTCTTCAACAAGCCAAACTGTCATCATTGCCGACAGAAGTACTAACAGGAATACTTGGAGTTTAGCTCAGGTCATCTCCTTAATTACAGGAAAGGATGGAAAAAAGCGAGGAGTTCGGATGCAGACAGTAAATAGGAGTCCTAACGTCGATCCCAATCGTGTCCCCTCGAGCTACGAGTTAGTCCAGTTAAAACATCCGAGTTTCAGCCTAACCAAGCTCAAGAACCCATGCACAGAACGCGTACCCAAGCGTAAAGCAGCTAAAGGTAGTTAACATATTGCTCGGATCGCGGGCCGCAATATAAAGTCAAAATCAAGTTTGTAACGTGAAATAATTTTCAGAGCTTGGGTAAACTGCACTCAACAACAAATTTATCGACACGAAAACCTATTGAGTTTTTGTTTATTACGCACTGCTAAACAATAAGGTTGAAAAAATAAGAGAAACTATTCAACCCTTTGCACTTGTATAGTTTTCCTGGTAGTTTAATTACATTAAATTGTGTCGATAATACGCTTTGAAAAATCGGCTGCAAGTTCTGCCGGATTTCCAGCGACAAGGACTCTGCGATTGATCAAATTACAAGACAACTTTAAACCTACTTTGTTTAATCACGAATTTCTTTAGTTTGTCAAAAGCAAAGAATTGTTATTGTTTGTTGTTTTGCTTCTGGACATTCCCAAAACCAAACCAAACGGCAAATAAGTTTTACTGCATCATTAATGCATTTTCAAGTCTGAAATAATTTAAACAACTCTGAACTTGAACAGCAAGTTTTTATTTCAAATATACATGTCACAGGAAAACATGAACAGGATCAAATACTTAACTTTGATACCGAAGACAGGTTCACTGTACCCTGAAGAAGTACACTGTACCACTCCGTCAATTATCATGAACCAGAACCGTTTATTTTTAGCGATGAGTTGTTAGTTTTACTCTTGCACTTGCAATGAAAAGTCAAGCCATGTCGACATCAGCGACACGAACCGAGTCGCCAACGCCGATTCAAATGTTGTAACAAACTTTTCACTGGAAGAATAACTAATGTAAAAGGCCAAGGTCTGTAGATATCGATAATAAAACTGCTACTGCGATAGTTTTGACTGTTAACTAAAAGACGTTTTAAGCGGCATATCAGCTCGCATGGAAGCATGCGAGAGGTAATAAGATTTTATCAAACAATCAGG
>JAOBRG010357339.1:0-12894 GCA_027574985.1 Umimayanthus nakama
GATGAAATGACTTTCTATTGTTACACCTTTTCCCCAACCATTCCGATGCTCGTGGATTCTCCACTCGCAAAAATGAACGTGCATTTCTTCATTGTTGCTTACATACAACGAAATATTTTAGATGCTTAATAGTAAAATATTTTAATAAGAATTCAAGGAACGAGTGCAATGTACAAAATAATTTGACAACGCTAATGACCTAAAATTTAAACCAAGACAGGTTCTTGTTTTAGTTCTTGTATTGTTTGGTACTAAGAACACCGTCCGTAGAAAGCCACGTTTTCCAACAGTACGTTTAAATAGCCAAACAACTTGCACAACTATTTACCGAATAAACAAAGTTATGACGTACTTGTGCTTCTTTTTCCTTTTGCTTGAGTTGTGGGAACAGCTTAGTGACAAGTGATGACGTAGGAGGTGATGACGTCACAGCCTCATGTGCAAGCGCTCCTGGAACCAGTGTGGTACCAGTCTTAGGGGAACCATAAAACTTGTAGGGTGGGGTTGAGGTGACGAGAGGATGAATGTCACTGATTGCGTCATCCGTGTCGTCATCACTACTATCCTCGGTACCAGCCTCTTTGATCTCGCCCCAGGTCTCCTCATCATCAAACTCTTCATTCAAAGGCTCTACAATCTTTGCTTGTCCTATTAAAGACACAAAAACTTAAATTGTGGTTTTTGCAAGCCCAACCTGTATTTGTATTTGTTTTTCCGACACTAAAATGTGGGACCACAAAATCTCTTCATAACAAGCCATCATAACTACATAGTAATGGCTATCCCGTTAATACAAGCTAACCCCTTTATTAAAACAAGCCCTGTGATTCTACGCCTTCGATTTTCCTGAGAAAGTATTGCAAACTTGAGGTGTTTGAGCACAATGACAAATCAAAACAGCTTCGTAACAAGGTTCTGCTTGTTCACCACACGGATCTCATTTGCCCAAGCTAGTTCATTTAACAGTAAAAAATGGGTTTGATCAACAAAAGTTAATATTGGATGTTTTTCACCTGTGGGTTATGGTGTTTAACTGACGTTTTGAGCGTAAGCCTTTCGTCGGAGCAGACTGAGGGATTATGGGGAAATCAGTGTTAGAATAGCTGGTAATAAATTGCACTTATTCAGCGTACTCGCCTACGCGGAAAAACATTTTTTGTTCAAAACTAGTCTTACATTGTACAGTAGCTACCAAGATAGCCCCTATACTAATCTAGACACCGCAAAACGGGAACGATCTTCAATTTGTACCTCTCTCGGTGGCATCAGCATGCAGCTCTGGCTCAATATTCTTCATGTAACCAGTCACAGTAGACAAATCAGTAACAGCAGCCCCAGGCACCAAGGTGCTATCCAAACTGCACTCATGGACTGTGTCTTCCCCTTCATCACTGTCCACTGCAGGATGGAGAACAGTACAAACTGTACAAAGAATGTAACAGCATGAACAACAAACAAAAAAACAATGTCAAGAGTTTTTGCTCGTTTGTGATGACTTCAATGACCTTTTCAATGACCAGTCAGTTTTCTCCGCTGTTTCTTTGATATTGACAAAAGCTTTCCCAGATGCGAGTCCCTGTATTTCAAACAGCTGCAAAGCTTCCAAGAATCAGCATGGTCATCCGGGTTACTAACGGAAAAATGTACTAGTTTGACCGTAAATGTTACTTTTCCCACAACTACTGGTATTAAACGTCAAGTTGTGTTGTCAAATTTGGAAATCGTCATAACAGGCCTTTTGCAACAACAGGCCACATGGTGCAAAATCAACCATACTGGATTGCAAAAGAATGTGCCAGCCTACAAAATAATACGCAAGTAACTAGAAAAGTGTGATTTTTCATTGTTTACATTTCCCCGTGGAAACTTGCCCATTCTTTTGCTCTCCAGTATGGCGGACTTTGTACCATGTGACCTGTTGTTGCAAAAGGCCTATTTAAACAATGCAGACCTTCCAACTCTCACTCACTTTTTCGAGTGTCAACTCACGGTCTCACGGTTCAACCTCCAAATCTCATGATGAGCCGAAATGATTTAGAAGTGATTAAATTCAGTCCGAAATCAAGTCTACAGTCTTTTCTGTACTTGCTTGGCAGTCGTATTTATGTAGCAGCATTGTGGCAGTTCGGTTTCTAAGGCAAGAGTTTTGATTGATCGACTCTAGATTGCGGAAGGAAGCAGTGATGCAAACTACTCCCAAACTCTAAGAAGGCAACCAAAGCACACAGTGATGAACAAAACCGAGTAGTTTGAACATTGTTAGTGTTGTATTTTCTTCATCATTTTGGAGCTTTTGCGTAAACCTCAAGGTTTGAGACCTAAATCTCAAGGTTTTTCCAATTAATTTTCCAAACCTCAAGGTTTGGGAGTTTCAGAGGATGGAAGGTCTGACAATGTACATGGACCACTGTAGTAAAGAAACAGTGTGTCATGGCAAGTGCTTTGCACGAAAAGCCATAAACAGGTAAAGCAACTTTATCTCAGAAAGGTCGCTGAAATGACCGAAACGTTTTAAGACATCCAAAACTATTTTACAAGAGTCAACTCCTTTTATTGATTTTAAACAACTTTGGAACCTTAACATAAATTTCTTTTTCCTTTTTTCCATTATTTAAGAGCATACCGTTTTCACTGTCGTATTTCTGATGGCCGTTGTCATCATCCTGCCCACTCGTGTTATCTGGTGTTAACACCCGAACGTCACCACTGCTATAGCCAGTATCCACTGGACTGAGGATACCGCTGGGATCTGGATCCGGGTGACTGAGGGCTCCTCTGGGACCTGGGGCATACTCGGCTGTCGCACAAGAGACACTGCGTTATTAAGTGAACGAAAACCATACGGATGATAACAATTTCACAAAGGTTTTGTTCGTGATTTTAAAACGACAAAGTAATTGACCTACAGTATCTAAATCAAAAACAAGTTTCGAAAAGATAATGGTACCTGACAAAAAAAATGTTACAGCTAGGTACAGTGTTTACATAACATGTCACTTAGTCGAATTCTAGATACTGTATCTGCAGTTTTATCAGCAAACCTATAAAACGTTAACTACAGTTCGTGCCCAGATCGATGGTTCTCGAACGTTCTGCTTTCATTTAGTCCCGCGCCCGCGATCTATCGGACCCGCGCCTGCGGACCCGCGGCCTGCACGCCCGCATGTACCCTATCCCACGGACCGTACTGTATTATAGAAATTGGTTGATATTGGCTTGGAAATTTGTTCTGAAGTTTGAAAATCTCCAACACTTGACGTAAACTCCAAGAACGTACCATCGAAGGGCTTGTTTGGATCGAACTTTACTTCGTCTTTGGAGCTTTGCACACTTCCCTTAGGCTTGGTCAGCTTAGTTTCCCGTCTTGAGCTCTGCTCACCTCCCTTCGCCTTGGCCAACATCCGTACCACGACAGAGCAGTTGGAAGACAGAGATGAGTTGGCTGCTGCTTCTTCCAGCATTTCAAACTCTTCTAATTCCTCTTCCTCCAACTGCAGGGAAATAACAGTTAAGTGCAAACAAAATAGGTGAACAAATTACAGATGAAACAAGATGCATTTCCTCAGAAGTGAGTGTTTACTATAGGAACAACAAAACTACACAAGTCAACGAATGTTTGATATAATGTCTTAATAAACTACTCAAATATATTTTTCAACATTCAAACGGTTTGAAAGAGACACAATTTCTCAGCATCCAAACAGACACACACACACAAAACACAGTGTTCTGTCTGACATGACTGGCAATATGTAGTACTGTACGATACCTCTTGGTCTTTTTCCCACTCCTGAAGTTTTTCTTGTAAGTTGGAACTTACAGATGTGTCAAGGAACCCCAATACTTGCTTGCTGATGTTTGATTGAGAACTTCTAAATATAAGTTATACATCAAATCCTTCAATAACGCGTTTCAAGAATATGTTGAGACTTTTAAAATAGTTTGTTCACAAGGTAATAGGATAAGATGATGAAGAAGATAAAATTTAAGAAGAATTTGAGGTAAAAGAAGACGAAGAAGAAGAAGAAGGAGAAGACGAAGAAGAAGAAGGAGAAGACAAAGAAGAAGAAGAAAGAGAAGATGAAGAAGACGAAGGAAGAAGAACAACAACAACAAGAGCAGGAACAAGAAGAAGAGGACAAAGACGACAAAGAAAAACAACAATAACAAACAAACAAACAAGAGGTAGTAGCAGTGGCAGACAGTTTCAACACAGACAACAAAGATAAAACTTGAGCGGAACATTTCATTTTAGAATTTGGTGGATGTAATAAAGTCATGAAAAGAATAAGCATACCAAGTGAACTGACTCTAAACCTGTCAGATTTGTATTAGGTTGTGAAGTCCCTTGTGGATGCTCATTGCAAGGAAGTGTAAGAAAATGAAATAGAAAGGAGATGCGTTGTCATAAAATACTGTATTGAAGAAAAGAAGTGGAAAATGGGGCAAAAGAAATAAAAAAAGGGTGACAACAAAAAGAAAAAGCACATTACCTGTCAGTTGGTGAGACTGAAGTCTTAATAAGAGCTGCAGTCATTGGCAACACTTGATTGATTGCCATGGAAGGTGCTGCAGGTCTGAAGGGACCTATAACACGGGAAGCCAGCACACTGCTGCCATAGGGCTGCTTGGTTTCTCCTGTAGCATTGGAGACAGCATGGGCAGACTTCCCTGCTAGTTTTCTAGTCACCTGTATAACACAAAATCACAGATGTGGGAGTTACAGAGACAATCGGCCAAAGGTAGACACAGCTGGAACCAATGACTGGGATGACACAGTTTTCCAAAGTTTGACAAAAGTGAAAAAAAAATGCTACACAAGAAAATTAGCCATTGCTAAGAGGATATCCATGACTTAGCTTGCTTTTGCTATGCTGCAAAACGTAACAACAATGTAATATCAACCCAAAACGTATCATCTTTTGATCCAAAATGTACCATGAACCCAAATCAAAAGTTGTTACAGTACATTTTATGTAAAAGATACCTTTTGGGTTAATGTTACTGATTTTCTGTCAACTGTAACATTTTGCAAGACAACAGCTTTCAAGTTTTTTAGAATAGGAAACTCACCTTATGCAGCGTAAGCCTCATATGGCCACCTGGGGGTTTGGTTCTACTCTCTGTGTGTGACTTGTCAGCAAACTGTCCCTTCTCTGTGTTCCTATTGGTGCTTACTGGTGCTTGAGGTTTGGCTAAATGTTTTCTGGCTTGTTTTCCTTGTGTTTTAGCTGCCTTTGGTTTCAGTCTAAACCTTGCAAGCCCCTCTCCTTTCCGAAGAAATATCTTCTGGGTTCTGGGTGCACTAACTCCACTCCCTGATGCCCTCTCCTTCAATAAAATTAATAAACCGATTTCGCTCAAATCATTTAGTTTGGCTTAAGTTTATGCTGTGCCCAGTGCCAAATTGTTAACTAAAAATGGTCTTAAGGAAACTCTTTGCACATTGAGAACTAGGACCATAGTATATGCAGCACTTAAAAAAAGCAAATTTACTTATCTAATTAACGGAAATAAGCAAAGTGGTTAGGGAAAATGCCTACTATAAATTTGCACGGCATACAACAATATACCAAATTTACTTCTACTCTTCATCTTTAGAACCCTCTGGCAATAATCTCCAGTGGTCATGGCATTGCCTGCTTTGTTGCCAACATACCTGCTCAAGTTTCAACTGCTTCTCCAGCAGTTCCTCAAAGGAAGTTGTTCCAGCACCTAGATTATGAAAAATATTGTTCAGATTCCCAATGCTACATACAATGTCTGGTTTACTAAAGTTCTTAAGGTAAGCACAAGAACAAGCATACAGAAACTAAAGAGGAAAAAGAAAAGGCAAAGCAAAGGAAAACCAAGCTTGCATTGGACAGAACTACACGTACATGTGTATGTTATCACTACAATGTTCCAACAATGTGCCTTTTTCTTTATAAATTTTTATTCAAATTGATTGTGCTTATGCTCATCAGATGCTTACCTCACAAGTTTGAACCAAGTTAAAAGGAACAATGCCAATAATGCACAGATAGAATTACATCTTGATATTATCTGTTGATTCTGTTATGTAAGGCCATACATTGTATCTTATCACTTCCCATTACCAAGGAAAAACCCAATGCATTGTCTTCTTCAGTATTCAACCAAAAAAAAGCAGAAGGAACACTCATGTTCTAAGGACCCTCTTGAGCTAAGCCCAGCCCGTTGCCCATAGATTTGCTGTTGTTAGTAGAGGTAATCATACTACTTTAAGTGCAATTTGGAATTAATTTGCACGAGTGAATTTTTCAAAAAGTATCAAAATTTAACGAGCTCGCAGGGCGAGTTAAATTTGAACTTTTTGAAAAAATCACGAGTGCAAATTAATTTCAAATTGAACGAAAGAAGTCGTATGATTACTTGTTAATAACATACATGAAAAAATAAAATGTTCGATCATTAACCGGAAGTAAGGGTTCGTGTCTCTTTTATTGAATGTTTAATTGGAAACCCTTTGGAAAACCACGGAAAAAGCACCGGAGAGTGCAAAAACATACCTTCCGACAAGTTTCCAAAATTTTAAAATTTTTTTGAAAACTTTTGGAAATCTTCGGAAGTGTTCGGAAATCTTCGAAAAATTCGGTAAAAGTCGCAGAGTGCTAAAAACAACAATTTAACAATTTTTTGAAATTTTTTTGAAATCTTTGGAAACTGTCGGAAAAAACCGGTAAAAGTTGCCAAGTGCTAAAAACAACATTCCAGCATTTTTTAAGGTTTTTTAAAATCTTCAGGAATTGTCGGAAGTCTTCGGAAATCTTCGGAAAAAGGCGGAAAATGGCGGAAAGTTCTCATAATGATTTTCCAACACTTTTTGAAAACTTTCGAAAATTTTCGGAAATCTTCGGAAAACTTTGGAAACCCTCAGAAAATTTTCGAACGTTATGGAAGGTTTATTTAAAACGTCATAATATGCCAATCTCTCACGGCTGTGGACTGAAGATAAGATTCGAAAACTTTGATTTGTAATTTGCACTGGTATTATACTTTTTGCACTGGTGTTACCCTTTAACTGCACCGTTCTCAGCCAATCAGAATCGAGTAATTTTTTCATGTATGTTATTACAGTACATAACCTATCTTAGGAATTTTCTTTCTCGTTTGGGGTAGGGTGTGGATAGTCATTTACAATATGCAATAAAAAAATTCATTGTTTCAAATATTAAGTACAGTACTTCCTAATTTTCAAGCTCACCAATGCCTGGCTGTATTGGTCGCTCTTCTTCAGTGGTATTTGATGGTGAAACTTCATTCTGGATGTAACAATAAACAACACAATCATCGATCGGTTAAGAGTTTAGTTTCTCAACTCTATCTTCTCCATACACTGTACACATGAGCTGCACACAAAATAACCAGCACTTGGTAAAGTCTGAAGGCCTTAGAGCTACGTTTCTCCACTTTGTCTTCTCCATACATTGTACAACTAATGGCCTTAGAGCTTAGTTTCTCCACTGTATCTTCTTCATACATTGTACATGAGCTGCACACACACAATAACCACCACTTGGTAAAGACCAATGGCCTTAGGGGTAAGTCTCTCTCACCTATCTTCTCCATACAATTTTTACATTCATAACATATTGACATGTAGTAATTTAATAGCAATGTTTGTAAACGAATTGCACACCTTCTCCTTATCAGGGTTCTGTACTTCTGAAATTTCTTCAACAAGTGTTGTATCACTGTCAGCCATCTTTTCAACAGCCACATCATTGGCCTCTTGCGCCACTTCGATACAATTTATTTCGCAGTCATCAACACTCCCCTCTGATGCAGTGTCTCTCAGTGGATACACTCCACTGAGCATGTCAGCCTCAGAGTGGTCACTTTGGGAATCAACATCACTATGGTAACCAGGCAGTGGGATGGACAACCTTAAGCTTTCAGTAGTACCAGTTGTGGCGCCACTGTCAAGTGATGAGTATACAGACACTGCTGGAGTGGCTTGTAGCTGTTTTGAAACAGAGAAAAGCTGTAATGACAACTCAGTTCACATGTAATACGTACATGTACTTTAGGCATTCACAAGAAAGGGCTGGTGCTAAAAATAAATACTGTGGCATGGTTTCACAAAATGGAGAAACTAGCAAACTGACATGACATGATTCAGTTACAAAAATCTTACAGCAAAAATAAATTATAACCAAAAGAGCAGCTGCAATGTGAGTAAAATTATCAAAGAGTGTTGATATGGTGTATTTTTCCCATTACATGTACATGTACAGTAAGAACCAAAACACCCCAATGCCCATAACTGATTTTAGATTAAGAATTACTATTAAAAGTGTCAGCAATATAGAAAAGTTAATAGTAACAATTCACCAAATATGACATTGTGTTGCTATGGCAACAAGTGATATCCTTGATGCAAAAGTTTTTAAGAACCTTAATCTACAATGAATTTGAGGAAAGTCACCAGACTTGGTGGCTATACAATCATGTACCTTGAATATCAAAAGATTCTTAATGGTTGAAATCAGTGCTTACTTTACCCTGAATCTGGATAGGGTAAAGTTATATTTTTGACAAACCTTATATACAGAGCTGGGACCAGTTAATGCTGGGTGATACTGCTGAAATGGAACAAGTGTCTCAGATGGGAGTTGTGCATCCACAGTCTGTGAGTCCCCAAATACGGTCCTGCTAATGCCGTGTGGTATCACACCCAGTGGAAGGAGGTAGTTTCCTGACTGCCAGAGAACAGGATGTGTCCGCTGTTCATTATTCACAAATCCTGAAGCATTATTGGTTGGTTCAAATGTACCAGTGTCACGATTGAACATGTCAGCTGCACAGTGTGGATGTGTTCTGAACTCATCGATTGCGTACTGATCTGCATGATCTGCTGTAGACAAAACACCCCAATCACTGTGTGAAGGGAGAAGTTCTTGGTTCAATCCGCTTTGTGCTGCTGCTTCCCTAAAGCTCTTTTTAGCGATACTTGTGATGTCAGAAGAGCTGGGGATGATACTACCTGGTTCTGTTCTTGTACAGGTACCACTAGTATCACTCTCGCGCACAGCTGGATGACTTTCAACCCTGGTTGGACCACCGATATCCTGTGGTAGCTGAAACATCACACCAGCTGAGGTCGCTGTAGTAGGTCTCGCAGAGTCATGCCCAGACTCTGTCTGTTGATATCTCAACTTTTGAGATGCTATAATGTTCTGCAACTTATCTTGTTCGCGCCTCAGGATCTCCAAGTGCTGCTGCTGTTGCACAAACATGCTTTCCTGTTGCTGCTGTTGCCACTGCCGTAACTGTCGAAATTTCTGTAGCAGTTGAACCTGTTCCTTAGACTTAGATGAAGAAGAATTGCTTGCTTTCAGTGGAGGCCGAACCATTTTCTCTGGAATGGAACAAAAACAGATACATTTCAGTTTGCACAAATTTTCCCAGACATAGAAGTTGTTCTTACTAGTAGTGTTAAAGTAAAAAAGTAAGGTGGTGCACTTATGTAGTGCCTTTTCCATGTGACATGCTCAAAGGCACTTTATAATGATCAGTTTACCCCTAGCGGACCATAAGTATATAAGTGGCAGCTGCTTCAAAGCGGTCCATGTATGCTAGTACTCATTTTACCGGCCCCGGAAGGATAGAAAGCTGAGTGAACTTTAGCGAGAAAGGAGGTCACCAAAATATTCAACCCTCAACCAGGCCGGAAATTGAACTGGGGACCTCAGGATTGGGAGGCAGAGATCTTAACAACTGCACCACATAAAATCAATGTTTTATATCTTTGAAGTGCAGCAGGAGTTTTGTTTACTCCATTAAAATGCTGCCAAAGGCTCCACAAGAATTTTTTCTCCACTCACTTGCTTTCCCTTCCCATGCCTCTCTTTCATCTACCCAGGAACCAGTCCCTGACTACGTCAATCTAGGTACCAAGGTAGTTCAGTGGCAACATTTACAGATATTTTGATTTAGAAAATGCATTCTGCTTTTGCTTCGATTTTTGTGTACCTTTGTTCATCCATTGTATTTATATTGGCGATGAATAAAATAAAAATTCTTGGTTACAGGTACAAATAACATCACAGGCCATAATTTTATTTTGATTGGCACTGACGTGTTGACTGACAAGTGACTCCCACCACTGTGCCACCTTATTTGTACCTGTAACACAATTTCTACCCCGACAGCTTGGGAATGAGGGAAAAATTCAAAATGGCGGGCAATAAAGTGAAAAAAAGAGAAAGAAAATGCTTCATTCAGCGCTTGGATATTTTTTCTGTGAAACAATTCGTGTAAATGTTGATAGTATAATTGTCGCTAAGATATCTGACTGCAAGACAGGCTAATTTCAGACACAACAGCACACATCTAAAGTCAAAGAGTGAGATCTCTGGATTCGGTGGGTACAAACTACAATGTTCAGTCTCTGATGTTTTCTCTGCACTGAAGAAGAACGTATACACTGTAGAACAGTTTTCAGAGTAAGCGCCAAATTTAATTCTATTTTTCATTCTCCAAAAAATTACGGGTCGAGAATGGGGTCCAGATTAGGGGTCCAAAAGGGGGGTCCACGTTTTGTCAACACCCGTCAATTTAAGTTAACTTATAACTGCGCAATCCTCGTTCTTTAGAAAAATAAAGTGCGCTGTAGATTCCAGAACAATATAGTGGCGGGGTATTCTGCAGTTGCTATTATGGGGAAAGGTTAATTGCCGCAGAACAACAGAAGGCTACCGACCTCTTATACGAATTGTTACTTTAAAAAAGCTATTGCCCGCAAACTCACCTGGACCAGGTCCAATATTCGATACTCTGGTTGAACGATTGGCGATCCTTTCACTGTCAATACCTGTTGATGTACTTCCGCCAGGTTTTGTCGAGTTCATGTTAAGTACGCCATTACTATCAGTTACATTTCCTTTACCTATTGGAGAAGATCTGCCAAACAAGCTTGGAGGTTGATTTTCCTTTTGATTTAAGTTTTCCATTGCCTTTAGTCTTTACTAATTCATAAAAACCATATAAAGGGTCTAGCACGACCGCTCCTCGTCACTGATTTCAATACTGAACAGTGTCCAAACAATGTCAGTTTGTAATTTCTCTTCGTCAAGATCTTGATCTCATTTCAGGTTATATTCCGATTGTTACATCCCTATTTTCTCTCATGTCAAAATTATATTCATCGTTACCATAAGACGGTTGAGACTCTTCAGTAATATTGTAAAATGCACAATCCCTTTACATACGTTTGTCGTCTGACAGCGCGCCATTTTTTCAAAGTTTCCGTCTTTTTGTACGCCTGCGCTTGCTCAAAGAGAAAACCCGCTGTAACAACAGACAGCTGGCTCGTAAACAAAACAAAATGGTTACCAAAGGTAAGAAAAAAGTTCTAGAGGATTATCTAAAAGAAGAACTTGGAACACATAAATGGAAAAGCGTTGGTTCTGCTGGTGGTGGTTGTATAAATGAGGGTCAGAGTTTTGATACAGATCAAGGGAAGATTTTTGTAAAGTTTAACACGAAAACTGAGGTGAGAAAACCAGATTTGCGCTGCCAACGCGCTCAGTCTACTGTCTAGTCACCACTCACAGTCATCCGTCCTCGTCCATATGTTTATGCTATACATACGTACAGATATATAAATATGCGCTTGTGTTACAAATTTTGTTTGCATTTACAGGTATTAAACTGTCATACCTAATTTCTTTAAAAAGTTCTATCTTTATCTTGTTTAGGCTCATTCCTGCTAGTTTAATACTGGGAGAATTTAGAAAAAAGAAATAACAATAATAAAGCTAAATAATGACAAGAAAAAGGAAAAGAAAGTCAACTACTTAAAATAATCAAAATCTCTTAAAGTGTGCAGGAGTGCACATGGCGCAAATGTCCTGTAGTGCATGGCACTGAAAAGCCTCGATGGAGCCTGCCATCACTGTGGCTTTCTTCAGATTATTCCATATTCTGGTCGCTCTTGGAGAAGGACTGTAACTGAAGCCAAGGAAAGGGTTCTAAACTAACATAATTATTAGAATGGAGGTAGAGACATCTTAAATTTTCTGATGCCTCAAGTTCACTTGAAAAGTTAATGGCACTGCTGGAAAGAGATCTGGTGATTAGATAGTAAGGTCTCATGATATCGTTTTTTATTTTACAGTAGATAACTTTGATCCCAGTTTGGACAATATGTAACTTTGTTCAGTCTAAGCAAGATAGTGAGCTGACATCAGTTTTTTTGTTTTTTTTAAGAACGTATGCCATTACAACAGTGTTGATAGTTTATAAACTTAACTTTTATTAAAATTTAATTATCATCACTAATAAATTTAGAAAAGTGTCATACATACCCTGTTTAAACCCTCTATTGTATACCCTTTTACTAAACCTCTAACACCTTTTGTGTACGTTGTTCAACATTGTCTATTTCATACTTTATTTATATATTCATTTACACCATTTGCCAATGGGGGCAGTGATTAACCCACAGAGCATGGCTCCAAAATCAAGTTCCCTGTACCCTGTTTAAACTTGTACACTGTTCAACCTCGTCTATTATAAATCCTGTTCAACCTTGTCTAACGTTTTCCCTGTTCAACCCCCAGGCCAGAACACAGATAAATTCATTATTTTAAAACACCTTGTTCCTTGTCAAAAGTGATTTGCCAAAAAAATTCTGGGTGAATTAAAAAAATATTTTGTTATATTTTTTTAAAAAAAAATTTTATTTCCAAAAAAACATCAACTGGTTTGTCCATAAGAGAGCTCCCTAGGAGAAAACCCACACTTCATACAATATTTATCATGTGACTTGCTTGTATCCGCAGGCTAGACGAATGTTTGACGGAGAATTTGCTAGCCTGAATGCCATCTTGGAGACAAAAACTGTTCATGTTCCTCAACCTATAAAGG
>JAOBRG010357350.1:5317-27644 GCA_027574985.1 Umimayanthus nakama
TTCTAAATTTGAAAAAATATACAAGCGGAGAGAGAGAAAGAGCGAGAGAGAGAGAGAGAGAGAGAGAGAGAGAGAGATGGTTTTTTGCAACGACTTAGCGAGTCAGAATGAGATATGAACGCGCATCTTTGGTATAACTTATGAAAAAAGAAATGAAATTAAGGTGCTAAGTGTTGGCCCGGGTCGCATGTGAACGAATTTTAAAATTGTCTGTATATTACTTATATATTTAAATCTTTGAAGTTGCCAAAATTTGCCGGAACTACATGCGATGCATGCTGCGAAATGACTGCTCCGCAAAACATCACAGAAGCCGAAGGGGACGGTTAGAATTGTCATGCTGTTTGCGATTACTTATCTGCGTGCATCTTGAATCGTTTCCGATTGTGCAAAGTGCCTGATACACTCTTTTTTTACCAGAATTTACTTTATAAGAATAATGAGGCTGAAATAAGTCAAATTTTAAGAATATTCTAATAATACCGAGGCTCAGATTTTATTAAGAAAATAATTTTGCATGTCTGAAAAAATCACATTACTGATTACATGTGTTGCTATTGCACTCTATTAATCCAAAATCACGCCAACAAAAACATAATTTAACTTGTAAGAATTCTGTATTGCATTACCCTAGATTCATGACCAATTCATGCCAATAATTGGGCAACAACAGTTAGCAAACGGAACATGTACAAATGCAGTACTGTACAAATTGCACGAACAAAACTTTACCGATATTTCACAAGTTAAGAATATTCGTAAGAATAATTCCAACCAAAAATCGGCCACAAAATAAGAATTTCCAGCTTCGGTCTAAAGAACAATATTCTTATAAAAAAGAGTGTAGTTCGTCTGTTTTTTGTTCATCCGAAGTTGTTTCATGAAGTAGGTGACCTGTAATGCAAGTTACATTGAATGTTGCCATATACAATCAGAGGACGTCCCCATGGTGTGTAGTATTTGTGCGTTAGGCAGCATGTTGCTTTTAAAAATCTTCTGATTATGTATTTCATAAAAAAGTTATCCCATTACAAATATTTTGAAAGTAATTCGAAAAAGAATAAAATTAAAATTTCTTGATTCATCGGATTCGGTTCACCAGATAAACCAGACAAAACGATTTTTTAACCTGTAAAACCAGTGTTGGTTTTCGTAGCAGTTTTGTAGTGTCCGGACCTAAAATTCTCCGGCGATCTTCAAATTTTGGCAGACATTTAGCTGGGTGCGTTTGCACTCTCGCTCATATGAAAAAAATCTAGAATGGTGTAACACATTTTAGGAATACGCCTATCTAACATCTTTACTTATATAAACAAAAGGTTATCGTGAAGTGTCATGTCACAAGACAAAGCCAAAGAAACAATGCCAGCAATGTTTTGCAGACTTGTCAGTCCAAAAATACAGTTGGAGACAAACCAAAAGGATATCGAACCCTTGCCAAAAATTCTCAACTTTCCATGTCAAATCACCAGGGACTCAAACGACTTTATCATTTCCGGACAAGCGCGAAGCGTGCATCCGTCAAATTGTCACTGTAAGCGGCACAAAATATCAAAGGCTCCGCTTTTTAAAGCAGACAAACATTTCTCAGTTTCAAAGTGGCTTTTATTGTCTTTTCAGCCACCCGTGACACCCGATCCTCATATCTTTGCATTTCAAGATGTCATTTACATTATGTCCGCTCACTGTGTAGTGCGACTCGGCGGCTCGCGGCAATACTTTGAGAATTAGCAAGTATTCTGTCACAGAACACGCGATTTAATCATGGAAGTGTTCTCCTGCTCATCTACGACTAAGCTAGAGCCACAAGACGAAATTGTCGAACCTGCCGAGCAATGGAAGACTCCGAGCAAGACAGAATACAACAAGTGGACATACGGAGAGCAGAAAATGCTGGTTGATTTATGGAGCAAAAACCACGGAGGTTTGGAGGGTGTTTTCTCGCGGGGTATTTGGAAAACGATGTGTGAAGAGATAAATCATAAGTATAAGGGCGGAAAAACGGTCGACAAATGCATCAGAAAAATGAAACATTTGAGAGACAAGTACAAGGAAGCCCGTGAATGGAATCAAAACCCTACGCGAACTTTCAACAGATCCAGTCCTTATTACGAGCAGATCGATTCTGTGCTGGGTTCTCAAGAGGCAGAGGCTTATACGCTGGTCGCCCATGTTGCAGACTGCAATCGAGAAGACCCGGTTTCTCTGACAGGAAATGTTGAGCGCACCTGCGGGAATCGTCCAGTAACGCGACAAACAGTGGCAGGAATGGGTTCTGTTGCCCGCTATAAACATAATCAACCACAAGCGCACGAGCAAACACACCGCCAAGCTACAGAAATCAATGAAGTTAACACAGACTCGGGGTCAAGTAATGAAAATAGGGGAACCCAATTTGATAAGACGCCAGTCAACGCTCAGGTTGCAAGAAAAACTAGAAAGAAGAATATCAAACGAAAATTCGAAGATGACAAAGAAGACGAAGAGAAAAAGCTGTTCAAACAGACTGTGGAAGCTTTTCAGCGCCAGGGCGAGAGAATGGCAAACGCCATGGAACGCATGTGCGAGGCCCAGAATGAACAGTTCAAACTGATGAGTCAATTTCTGGGCGCTTTTGTCTGCGCTATGAGCGTGCAGGCCACTCAAGAGAGAAATGCCTCCATAGATCTGGACTAGCTCAACACTGTTTATGCGGTGTTAAACAAGCACCACTGTGACATGTGATGAATCTAATGTTTGTTGTTGCAGACAAATCGGTACCAAATAAGGCAATACCGTCAAAAGTATCAAATATATCGAATGTTTGGCCATGTGTTTCTGATCTGTCGGGTTGTCAAGCGCGGACTGCACCATACCGTGCCAAAAATGAAAATATATACGTGTATCATCGTATAAGAAAATCACTAAATCAAAACTCACTCAACATAAACGTTTGCACGTTATTTTCAAAATAAAACTTTTTCACTTTTATTAAAGTTTGTACATCAGATTTATAGCTACATAGCCACTCAAAAAATGAAACAATAAAATTACTGAATACTCGTGTGTTGTTGGAACACTTACGGGATTGTTAGCAGCTTAGCAAAGTGTAACTGCCCACATATATGTTGTTCTTAGATCAGTTATAGTGAAAAATTGTTTGAAATAGAAAATAACTACTAACAGCCAACTTTCAAAAGAGAAATCGTGTTTAATTTACTGTACATGTTTCAAAAATTATATTTCGGAACAATTTTCTCTGGAAAAAACAACGTGTCGTTAACAAATGTAAACTCAGAATGATATTACAGCATCCATTACAAAATCATTTACGGAGACTGCATCTTGAATAGTGTCCGTTTTCCGGCATTGTGGGACTGCAACCTTGGATGCTTGGACTTGAAATATTTCACCCCCAGAATTGCAAGTGATGTAAGCTTCAAGTTGCAAGTCCTTAGACTCCCTTTCTCCTTTTCATATAATTTCTAACTAAATAAAAAGACTTCTTGAGTGCCCAGTGAGTTCAAAGGGCAGTTAACACTACACTGTGGTTGAAATGGCCCCAATTGTAGTTTTAAAACACTTCCACCCTTGGCAGCACTACCCCCTCCGTTCTACAATATCTACTTTGTACAGATATAGATCTGGGCCCGGTTGTACGAAGAGTGGATAACTTTATCCAGCGAATAAATCGCTATCCAGTGGATAAAATTGACGCGTTCTTGATTTTGATTGGACAACGCGCCAATTTTATCCACTGGATAAGGCTTTATCTGCTGGATAGAGTTATCCACTCTTCGTGCAACCGGGCCCTGTCTTCTTAATGCTCCTCAAGGCTCGAAATGCAGTCCATGAGGGCTTGTCTAATGGCTTCTCCATTACCAATGATATCGTTGCTACTGTCTTCCACATCTTCCTCTGCAAGCCCCTCCCCCTGTTCATCACACACCCAGCTGTCACCCGCCAGAATACAAAAGTTGTGCAGCACCGCACAGGCAACAACAGTTTTGCACACAAACTCCATCCTGCAGTCCAGTCGTCGCCTCAGAACTCCCCATCGCGATTTCAACATTGCAAAAGCCTTTTTCACAGAGAACCTAGCGGATGAAACAGCTTTGTTGTATAGAGCTTTCTCTCCGAGTTCCTCAGTTTCCTCATATGGCTTTTGAAGCCACGAAGCGAGAGGAAAAGTACTGCCTCCCACTAAATAGGGGCGAACTTCCGTGTCACTGACACGAACAACAGGCCCATTCAAAACTTCCCCGCTCTCAATCCGCCGATACAAAGTGCTGTTTTGCAGAACAGTCGAGTCTCGCATGCTACCAGGGAAGCCTGGCGCTACATCTAGAAATAGACTCTTTCCGTTAGTGACAGCCTGTACTACGAAATCATGTTGATTATACCGACTAAGAAAATCCGAACGACCTTCTGGGGCTCTCTTTAGCCGAATATGGATCGAATCAATCACGCCAACCATGTTTGGGAGATTTGAAAGTTCTTTAAAAGTATCAATAGTCGAAGATGTCTCTTCCTCAGTGCTCGGAAACTTAATATAACTGTCACGCAGTTCATACAAAGCCTCAACAACGTCCTGTACTGCTTCAACAACCGTCGACTTGCCCACGTTAAAATCCGGCCCGATGGTTAAATACGTATCCCCTTGAGCCAGTCTGAAAAGCCCTAACGCTAGGATTTTCTCCGGGGGAATACACCTTCGAAATGGCGTATCTTGTCTCGTTAACTTCGGAAGCAAATCATTAAGTAGCATTTTGAATGTTCGTTTCCCCATTCGCAGTTTGCTCTTAAAGAACTCCTCGGGTCTCGAGTTGTCGTAGTAGTGGGCATCAAACCACGACTCGTTCTGTCGTGGAAGGGTCCAGTGAACCCGGCGAGCGCGAGGTCGCTGTTGTTGTCTTCGTCGTGATCGTTTGCGCCGCCTTTGAAGTTCCCGGCTCAACAGCTGTGTCTGCATGCGCCTCAACTGAACAGCTCCACTAAACATACGTAACCGTTGTAGTTGAAACGTATTGAAGAGTAAAAAGAGAAAAAATGTACAAAATCCGACCACTTGCAATTGATCAACCGGCATGTTCACGAAAGATGAAACGGCGTGTGCGGCAGCACGGCATGCATGTCAACAAGACACAGATCTAGAGAAATAACCAATGATCCGCGACCGTCTGTTTTATGTGCTTTGCATATATTATCTAAGCCTCCAGCGCAGACACCTTTTTTTAATACCGGGTTTATCCCTGACTCGTTGGCTCATGTCCAGAAATTTTAAAAAAGTCCGTTTTCAGTGTTCAGCGACAAAACCACAGTTATTTCTCAGATCAAAGCACGGAGATAGAAACAACCTTCAAAACTCTATTTTAAAATTTTGTTGCCAGGTGAAAAACCGAAAGTTTTCACCAGCCTATTAAAAATTGAAAGCATAACTGAAAGTTGAACAGCTCAAAGCAGTGTGTGGCGGGATTCTGGTCTGCGTAGAAAGATCTGGCACTAACACAGACATAAATCCTTTACATCTGCATATGAACTTGGCAAATGGGAAGTTAGCCAAGGATATTAAATAAGACATGTCAGGTATTTGCACACTTTACGCGCTATTTTTATAAGAACAATTTTATAAGAACAACGAGGTTCGAATTTGGCCAAAAATTAAAAACAACGTAAGAACAATCCAGGCTGGGTTTGGAATTATAAATGCAAAGTTTACTTAGCACCTATTCTTTCCTCCAACTCGACTGTATCAAGTGTTGAAATACTCCAAATGTTGAGATCGATCGAATTTCCCTGATTGCGATTTATCAACAAATTTCAAATTTGCAAAGCCAAGTAAAGATCGTCCTATTGGGCCATCAGAAAACCGCCAAGTATTTTTTCTTTCCATATGTTTCAGATGCGTCTATTGCCAGTTTAGTGCCAGGGGGTTCAACAGTTCTTCTCTTAATTTTCCCGTCTACATTCAGCACTTGTTCGTTCTAACTAGAGACACTAAAACTTAATTATAAATATAAATCTGTCTTCGCAAACCCACCCACTTCCCCCATCCAACCCGACTCCCCCTCACTACACTCAAAAACGCCTTTACGTTAACTATATATCTTACGCACGGATTTATTTCGGACTCGTTTAAACAAGTGTTATCGGTCGGCAGTTCCACTACGGCCCTAAATAATTAACGACCACTGATCCAAAAACGCTTTCCCGAGTGCAAGCTTGGTTACAGTCTAAACAAACTCGTTTCGCATACGTGTGACTTACCTGAACGTTGCCGCTGTCACAGGCCGCCCCAAAAAGCTTGGATTCAAACGGACTGAACTGAAACGACGTATAAAACATCTGCGTTTAGAGAACGGTTCATTCAAGAGGTACGTAAACTTATGCCTGTATGAAACTGTGTTTTTCTGGAGAGAAGTTGAGGCCAGGGGAGAAGGGGTTTTTATGTGCATGTTTGGGAGGGGAGAAGGGCTGCGTATGGCTTTTTTTAAAATTAGAACTCCAACTGAAGCCCTGTTTACACGACACAAACTAAACTTAGTGTTTCGGTCGTGTAAACAATGCTAGCCCGGGTTAGACCCTGGTTAGTACGTCGTGCAAACTGGCTTGCTAACCCGTGTTCGACCCGGGTTTGTAGTTTAGAAAAAAGTCGTTTAAACACAACTAGGTTAGTTTAAAACCAGATTGAACCCTGGTTAGTTTGTGCCGTATAAACCGGGCTTAAACAGAGTATTAAATGTGCAATAATATGATTACTGTGGCTCTCTAGAGGCTTTTTTGACACCAGAATAAAACTAACAAGACTTAAAAACAGACGTTTCTTCAATACATTTGCAAATATTGTCAGAATAACTCTGTAATAATACACTAAAGTCGGGCAAGGAGTGGAGATTGTGTTGAAATATACGCAGTTCTATAGTTTAAAATTATTTTGATTATAAATCACTTCTCTCTTACTGGCTAGTCAAGCCAGAAAAATTCCCACCAATTTGGTATTCTTCAGACGAGAATACATAATTTTAATACCTGAACGTCTCTGATGCTGTCGGACTTTCCAACGTAAGTACAGGCCACATTCTGTTTCCTTATATCCTGAAGTTTAAAATGTTAAGAAAATAGTTAATCTTAAAAGAAAGATTTAGTAGAAGAGTGTAGTGATCAATATTTCAGTTCCGTTAAACCTGCGTCGTGCCAAATTGCTTGGCTCTTCATTAAAGGTATACTGCAATCCTGCATAATATATGATCAGTTACTAAACTATTATTTCTTGCCTCTCTACGTTTTGTGTCTATAAGTTGGAAGAATTTTGCATTTCATCAAAGAGAGTTCGGAGTAGTCTCCCTCGCAGACAATTTATTCGGCTCGACACCTCAAAAACTTGTAAGGTGGAAATAAGTCTGAGAGGGAAACTTAAGTCGCTGGAAATAAGTCTGAGAGGGAAACTTAGGTCGCTTTCAGTTTGCCCGTTCTGGCTGGCCAAAAAAACTGGTTCTGGCCAGTTTAATGGGTACGTCTAAGGCGCGCACGTACATTTTTCCCGCCACAACTCCTCAAATTCCCGCGCTTTTGCCGAACGCAACAGTCAATCAGACCAGAACCAGTTTTGGGCCCGGTTGAGTGAAGAGAAGATGACTTTCTCCAGCGTTTAAATCCCTTCCCAGCAGATAAGACTGAAGCGCTCTTAATTTTGATTGGACAACGAGCTAATGTCACCCACTGGACAGGGATTTGTCCGGTGGATAAAGTTGTCTACTCTTCGTACAACGGGGCCATGAGAACTCGTGCGTTTCATTTAAGAACTGCCTGGTTGGACCGGACAGACCCGACAAATTTGGTGAAAGTAAAAGAGTTAGTAAAGCCCTCGAAAACAACTATGATGATGTTGCATTGGGAGATTAACAAAGACAGATATCATAAGACATTACTTAGTGAAAGCGATAACGCAAATGAAATTTAAAAAGATCTATCAGAAGGTCAAAAAGCTGAAAATCATACCCTACGATAAAACAGCAGTACAAACCCATCCAGCTATTCTGACCCTGTGACGTCATCTGCAAAACTGTGTATAATTAAGCCTGCTCTTAGAGCAGTACTTTGGACTAAGAGTAAAATTTAAGGATTTTCTGCAAAGAAGATTTTAAAAATCTTTTAAACACTGAAGAATAAAACACTAAATGCATAAATTTTAATTGAACCAATTCCGTGTGCCTTGGCTCACAGATAGGGCCTCCAGAGACTCAGACCAGCTGGATGGAGCTGACATATACATAGGGGAGTACTACATCCTCACAAAGCTGATATGAACAGTGTGATACTTACAAAGCACCTCATGGTGCCGTCCTGTGAGCCACTGAGGAGAAGGTTCGGCTCATGGGGGTTGAAGCATATTCGGTTTACTGTCCTTTTGTGCTCTGTGAACACCAGATCTGAACAGACGAACATGGTTTGAAGGCAAAATAATTGAAGCTGACATCGATGAATAAAAAAACAGCATTTTTTTCCTTAATGGCAGCAATTACTTAAAGCCCAAGGGGTAACTTCAGTGCTGATAGAGTTTCTCTTATTTCTAAGGAAGGGGGGGGTAGAGATGACACTTAAAAGAGCGTTCTAGTCGCTTTGTCAGATCTCTAGGGGGAGCAACTGCCCCCTTGCCCCTTACTAGGCCCTGGCACTGTTAACTTACATTTCTCTGTTTGTGTTATAAACTAGGTTTTTTTAGCCTAAGGCTCATTATTCTTACATTTTTGTACAATTCTGTCACAGACTGTTTCTAGATTGTTCTCACTTTTTATCCTTACACTAGTACCTTATTGAAGTTTGTAAAAAACAACTGAAAAAAACCAGCTCCTTACTCTTAAGGTTTAAACCCAACCTTGCAATTAAACTGAGATGACACCAACTAAGCATACATCAGTACACAGAATAAATTAAGCCTAGCACAGAGTCACAAATGCTAAGTGACTGCTGGAAAGGTTTACAGTCTGTACAAGTTCACAATTCAGCGAGTACATACAGTATTATTGAGCCTTGCTATTTCAAATTTTGGACTGAGAATTTAGGTGCCTCATAATATTTCCAAATACCTCCTTTTTTTCTTGCCCATAATAAATGGAATTCTTGGTTTCTATAGTATTACTAGCACTCTAAACCTTCAGTTGAGCTGCAGATCTGCACAAATCTCAGTTTAGCCACTAGCCTGCATTTGAGTCCCGACCCCCCCAACAAATATTCTTCACAGTCTGTCTGCAGGGCCTAATATAAAGCTTCATCCTGATTTTTACTCCAATTTCTCACCTTGTTTTTGTTTTGTTACTTTGTTCAAATTCCAAATGACAACAGCTCCATTTCCTGCTGCTGAAGCAATGATGTGATCTAACAAATTTTAAACAAAAGAGACATCAAACTTCTTGTCAACACTTTGTTTCAAAGGTCTTTGGCAAAAAGAGACTTTAACTACAAACTGAAGACCACACATCCCATATGTATTTTACAATCGATGGAGATTCAGCATCCTCTACGGGTACTTTCCCCCTTATCCCCTTAGGGGGGGGGGGGTAATCCAATATAGTTTGGGTGGGGTTTTTTGCTGGGTTCACAAAAGTCCTATCAATTTTGTGACCCTATATCAGAGTACCATTTCAATCTTTTGTTACTACAGTTTTTGTCTGCTTAGTGATCCCGTTAAATGGGACCCTACTCTAGATCAACTTTCTATAATTACTAGATCCCAGTTTTACAAAAGTTGGCTTAATTAAACCGTACAATTTTCAATCTTTCCATTTAGTTTTACCAAATGTCAGTTTACCGGTAACTGTAGACTTTTTGTCAAGGAACAGTGAAATCTCTCAAAAGTTATAATTTTACTTTTATGCCCAGAAGAACAACATGCTGCAAAACAGGGGAATGACCTTAAGGGGGTACTCCAGTGGCCAAAAGGACTTTTCGGAAATTAACGTTAAGTTGGCTGAGAAAAACGAATTTCTCACTCGTTTTGTTCAAAAATGTTTAGAAATGCACAAAAATGAGCAAAATTTGGTTTTAAACATGTCTTCGGAAGCGCTCGGAAGCCGTTCGGAAATCGTTTGGATTTTGGTACTTGCCATGACAACAGCTAAAGATGGCACGAGCGGAAGTAATTCTGTCTGAGAAGTTGTTTTTCTGCAAACAAAATGGTGCTATTTGGTTTGCTAAAAGCAAAGCAATTTTAAATTTTAGTTTCAAAGATTATTTTGACAGATCCATATGTAACTTCCAGAGGCTTTAAAAAGGACAGAAAACCATACTAGGTCAGAGTCCAAGTAAGTTCAATTCATCTTTGCAGCATGTAGGCACTCGGATTAACTCAGAAATTGCTTCACGCAAACATCACTGAGTGAAGTTTGGTCAATGTATTGGCAAGAACACTAGTTGAAAATTGCAGGATTTTGTTCTTTTAACATTTTCTAATTCAACTATTAACCTTTAAACATCCAGAAGGACTCCAACCTGCTTTGCCGAACATCTTAAACCCATTTCAAATCATTTATTCACATTTGACGATTTTGTGAACAATGAGATATTATAATTAAAACAAATCCCAAGTCGGTGAATGTTTTAGAAGTCTGCCAAACCAACACAATTAATACAATACTGTCTAAAGGATTACATCAGTTTTATCAGAAAATAATCTCCTTGTACATCATATTAAATATAAAAAGACGATAGTTGCATGTTTCTATAAACTTTCTATACACTTCCGCAGTAAATGTCGAAGCAAGAACGCGTTTATTCTTACTTTCTATAAATAACGTTACAGTTTGCAGTTATAGGCAGAGTTTATAGTAATTTGAAGAATTCAGATAATGAGACATACTGACTTAAAAGACCTATAATTCAGTTTTAAGAGTTCTTTCGTTGAAATTGTTTGATCGTCTTTATGTATCAGTCACTTCACTCTTCTTCAGTGCAGCCATTTTGAACAGGCCTGTAGACTATGGAGTTTTTGTTAACGTACAATCTTTACGTTTTTGAAGCGGCATCTAAGTCAAGATAAAATGTGTCATTTCCAGTTTTAACCATAAGAATTAACTGCATGGTTGCATTTCACATTGACATATTGGTTCCGAACAAGTAAACAAGCGTCTATTGCCTACCAGCTCGAAGGAACTCCATAGCTGATTCACTTGCCCTTGCAGAGACAAAACTGACAACAACTGAGACTATCTAGCTGACTTGACTGGACTAGGAGCTGGTTAGAACATATTTTATGGTTTGAATTCAACTTATTAATCGTTTAACAAAAAGATATATCTAAATAGGTTGTCCGTGAAGTGAAGTTTACTTAAACAGAAAAGTTCTTCCAAGTTTCCCGCCACTCACAGCCGCTCGAGAAGCTCAAACCGGAAGCCAAATTTTTTTCCGAAGATTACGTCACTGATGGAACTTTTCTACGTCACTGGTAGAACTTTTTTTGTCGGAAATCTTCGGAAACACTCGGTTTTTGCTTATTTTCGCACATTTCTAAAATTCTTTGAACAAAATGAGTAGCATATTCGTTTTTCCCAGCCAATTTTACGTCAATTTCCAAAAAGTCGTTTTGGCCACTGGAGTACCCCTTTAAAGGTACTGTGCTAGTATCAGGTTGGTTATGGTTACAGGGTATGACTGTATTTAGCTCAAGTCTGGCTTTAGTTTTAACAAAAGATTAAGCTTTGAATGAGTTTTGGAGCACACAAAGACTAGGGTTTGCCCTGTTATATCATCCCTTGTGGTACACTTGTATCTTGTCTGTATTTAGTCTTAACCTAGTATTTTGCATTTTTGCACAACTGAAAAAAGCATATAGTAAAAAAATAAGCACTGGCTTACCTTCCTGCGGATGCCACTGTACATCAGTTATACTGAAATTTAAGTTGATTCTTCCAACACGCAAGTTTGCTTTCTCCTTGAAACCATTTTCCTCAATCCCAATTATCTTAAAAACTGAAAAAAGAGACATATACATGTAAAAAGTTTCCAAGAAGATTTTGAGATACCTAACTGAGTAATCTCCAGGGTCCCAAGGTCATCCCCAATATTAACCATCCAGTAATGAGTATCACTTATCCTGACACTCTGGCCAGGGACACAGACCATGTTCTATACTGTACATGTATGAACTTGCTCCAGCAATGTCAAACAGATCCCTATGGTGAGATATTGTTTCTGCAATCTCATTAGCAGTCGATTGATTACAATGAATGAGTATTCTCCAGTGTCTAATCAGGATCCTCAAAAGTTTTCCTAGAGTCCCAATCAGGATCCTCAAAAGCACCATGCCCAATACCTGTAGTACTCAAGGTCTGAATTAGGATCCTCAACATGCCCCATTCTGTTCCCACAAGGGTCCCAATAATGATCCTCGACAATATCCCACTCAGTATCCTGTTGGGTCCAAAACAGGATACTCAACAATACCCCTCCCAGTATCCTCCAGGGCTGGTAATTCAAAGCCCGATTAGTGCTAATAGTGGGTTAGTTCCATAGGTTTTATTAAGAGTAAATCCAGGATTAGAAATAACCTGGCTTTGAACAACTGGGCCAAGGGTGCCATTTAGGATCTTCAACAGTAACCAACTTAAAATCCTTGGTCCCAATTAGGATCTGCAACATCCCACTCCAAGTACCCTCCAGGATGCAAATTAGGATCCTCAACAGTATCCCATGAAATATTCTCCAAGGTCTCAATCAGGATCAACACAATGCCCCACTCAGTATCCTCAAAGGTCACAATCAGGTATCCTCAACAGTTCACCACCAAGTATTTTACAGCCTGGTTCAAACAATACTCCACCCAATATACTCAAAGGTGACAATCTGGACCCTAAACAATATCCTATCCAACGAGCTCCAGGGGTACCAACCAGCCAATTACCTAACCAACATACTCGAGGGAGCAAATCAGGACCTTCAACAATAACCCATCCAACATTCTCTACTACACCAATTAGGATCTCAACACAATCCTATCCAACATCCTCAACAGGACCAATCAGGATCTTCAATAATGCCTCACATAATATTCTCCAAGGACCCAATTAGGATCCTCTAATATCCTTCTGGGTTCTGATAAGGATCCTCAACAGCACCCCACTCAGAATCCACCAAGGTCCCAATTAGGATTCTCAAAATGCCCAACCAAGTTTTCTCCACGGTCAATCAGGATCCTCAACAGTACTGCACCTAGTATCCGACCCTATCAAGATCCTTTAATTACATTACACCACCAAGTATTCTACAGGCTCCTCCAATCAGTATCCCAAACATTACTCCACTCAATATACCGGATGATGCCAATCTCGACACTCAACAATATACTACCTAACATACTCTAGGATGCCAATCAGGATCTTCAACAACACTGCACCCAGTATGCTTCAAGGTGTCCTTCAGAATTTGCAACACTAAACCACCCAATATCCTCCAAGGTGCCAATCAGGGTCCTAAAGAATAAATCATGCAATGTCTTCAAGGTGCCAATCAAGATCTCCAACACAACCCCACCCAATAATACCTTCCAGCCTTTAACCCAGGATCATAGACATTACCCCACCCAATATCTTCCCCAACCCAGCTTCTTCCACTGAGCAAATCAGGTTCTTCAACAGTGTCCCACACAATATCCTTCAAGGTCCCAATTAGGATCCTCAACACTACCCAGCCCAGTAACCCTCAAGATTCCAATTAGGATCTTCAACAAACCACTCCATGTATCCTGCAGGGTGCAAAAGAGGATTTGCATAAATATCTTACCCAATATCCTTCAGGTGCCTACATTGTACCAAAATCCCAAACAATATCCACCCAAATATCCTCCAGCTACTAATCAGGGCTCCTCAACAATACCCCATCCAATATCCTCCAGATACCTGTTAGGATCCACAATAACACCGCATCCAAAGTCATCCACTTGCCAAACAGGATCCTAAACAATAAACCACCAAATATTTTGCGGGTGGCAATCAGGATTCTCAACAACTATCTACCCAAATTCCTCCAAAAGCCAAACAGGATCAGCATCAATACTGCATGCAATGTCCTGCAGGTGCGAAACAGGATCCTCAATAATAACCATTCAATATTCCCCAGTTGCCAATCAGGATCCTCAACAAATACCTAGTACCAAATATCCTCCAGACACCAATCAAGATACTAAACAAAACCACACCAAACTTGTGTCTTCCAGGCGTCAATCAGGATCCTCAACAAAATCCTATCCAATAACAACCAGGATTGCAATTAGGATCCTAAGGAATACTCCACCCAGTAGGATTCAGGATCCTAAATAACACCCAACGAGTATCTTTATCAGGATCCAATATACATGTAGATCTGAACCAGGATCCATCCAAAATCCCAAACAGTTTCCAAGAGGTAAGTATGTATTATCTTCGTAGGGCCCAACAAGGTTGCCAATATTGATCAAAGCTACTATTCTACTGAAACCTCATGAAGTAACACTGACAGCATTTACAAAGATCCTAGACATCATCCAAACCAAAATACCTCTGGGTCTTATCAACAACACTTGTAAGTATTGTTCCATCCAGTATCATCCCAGTTCAATCCAGACTCCTGACCACGATCCCACCATCTAAAACTCTGCAGTTATCAATATCATCCAAGACACCACCTTCTGGAATCCCACTGTTCACTGGACTGGACTAAAGTTCAGTGCTTGCATGCGATTGGTACAGGCAGATCAGGTGAGGATCACATAATCCTCAATGTTACTCGCGTTTCCTGACAATTTAATTTAGGCCTGGTTTAAGCACTGTACTTCTACCAAATCGAATTGAATTCAGGAATTAAATTCGGTGCAAATACATTGTTTGAAGCAAACCTTAGGTGTTGGATCCGATACTTGCTCAAGGTACTGTAAGTTGGCTTTTAAAAACAGCTGTGGGAAGTGATGCCTTTATTGCAAAATGGCATATTACCTCTAAATTTTTTTTTTTCGCATAATCGTGGTTGCAAGGCTTTGAACTGTAAACA
Organism: Umimayanthus nakama; assembly: GCA_027574985.1. Lineage (NCBI taxonomy): Eukaryota > Metazoa > Cnidaria > Anthozoa > Zoantharia > Parazoanthidae > Umimayanthus > Umimayanthus nakama. The sequence goes on from JAOBRG010357350.1 coordinate 20,312, forward strand.
ACAGGAAAATGACACCCAGTACCCAGAGCCACATGCAGCCCTCAACTGCTTTTTTTCTCTAGTTTGTAACCATGATTCAACAAGATGCAATAAGGTGCATCTAGGATCCCCAGCAGAGTAAGTCACCTACCATTTCTACCAGCAACAACCACTTGTGAATAATCTTTGCACACGCTGAATGTATTGACTGCACCCTCCAGTTCATGGTGCATTGTATGATGTGACACTCCTCCAAAAGCTGAAACACAAACTCAACTTGAGCTCCTAAACTTGTTCAAATGTGTAGAGCATTACAACTTAGCCTTTTTCCTACCAAAAGTGCCAGATTCCAAGTTCAATCAGTTGCTAAGTTTTCATAGTTACAGTTTTCTTTTATTATGTTTTCCCAGTCAATTTACTATTATAACTACCTTGTTTTTTAAAAAAAACTGCCGCTCTTTAATTTAAGTTGTTTTTCAATTTTACCAGATTATTCCTACTAATTTAGTAGTAATTTCTAAAATTTTCAGTGTTTTTTACAAATTCTCTTAGACTGCCTGTTATAATTCTGTTTTAATATTTTACATGAAATAATTACTCTAGTTTAGACTAGTTAGTAGTTTTTGATCGATATTAAATAAATAAATTTTATTAATTACACTGATACTGTATTGAGAAGCTTAGTGCTTACAAATATGAGAGGTCGACACTCATTGACAAATAGGTTTTTTGGGCGAACATGAACAAACATCCTTCTGTGTCAGCATAAAGAACTTTTGTTCATGGTTTTCTGCAACCATATTTAATATCCGTTAGATACCTCCAATAGTCCCTCCTGTGTTAGAAATCTATTTTTCAATTGTCTACAACAAACAGTACAACATAACATGACTAGTGTCTAACTAGAAAACCTATGGTTACCTTAGACACTAGGCATTTCTAAACAAAACACTATATTAAGTTTTTTTTCTCTTTTTTCCATATAAGCTAAAATGTATCTATTTATAGTAATTCACTTGTAACTTAAACCAAACTTTGAAATGTGAATAAAATTACTGTTACTGTTATTACTGTTACTGTTGCAACAATAGCATTCATAGTAATGTATGTATTTACAGAATTCTTTCTTTTATACAATACTTCCGATGTCACTTTCATAAGTGCTGATACAGTATTTATCCTTCTGCACACATTTATGTTTTGTGTGAACTGTTTATTAAATATTTTGGCTTTGTCTTAGCTTCGACATTGTACAAACAAAGATGAGTTTCCCAATGCTGGCTCATTTTCCGCCCCCTTCTTTTCTCTCTTCTTCTACAACCACCCTTTAATTTTGTAACAATACTTTGTTGTGTACCATACTGAGTTCAAATGCGAGACATTTTTTCTGCTGACTAACCTTAATGGCTTTGAAAGCAACAAAAGGGAAAAGAATACCCAGCTTAAAACTGTCTGTCAAAAAATCAGACCAGGCAGTGTCTATGGCTGATATTGCTAAGTATTATTTAGTTAAAGAAAAAGTTGTGTGTAAAGGCCTAAGTAAAATTTTAAGTAAAATTTCTTAAAACCAACTTAACGCCAGCACCATGAAAAAAAAGTGAGAGCTAAGTATACTTGGCGACCATCCTTACGCTTGAATTTAGATCAAAATCTTGTAAAGTAAACATATTTGTAAAAGACTTGTCATTTAATTTTTCTGGACACTGCACACAATATGTAATTTAATTTTTTCTCAAATTACTGCAGTGCTGGGTTTCACAATAAGTTTACACAAGCATGTTCAGCCGATAATTAATTGTACATAAATCGAAAGCAAAGAAGTACTAGAGATTGAATGAAGCAAACAGTCGAGCAGTACTATTTTCTGAATGAAACTGGGGTTACCGCTACTTTTTTTGTCTTGGGTTTATCTGAAGGAATAAAGGCTGAACTTAAAGAATAGAACCCGATGACATCTCAGAAAGAATCTTGTGTTCAAATTTACAGATTATTTTTTGTATCGGCTTAGTTTTGTTTTAACCAAGATTTCTTTTTGATTGTAATATGCAGTGAAGCATCATTTTGACCTAAACATTTCATTTCGTCAAGCTCGAGTTTCCCAATCCAAGACGGTTTTCCCATCAGGAAACCGGCCGAAATGATTGTGATTTCTGCAAGCTGTCAACAATCCCTCCAGTCTAAATTGCTTAAGTGCAGAATGAAACCCTTCAAATCTGTAGTGTAAAAAGACTTACATATAACAGTTCAATAGAAAAAAAATTACTTGACTTAAAAGTTACTTGGTAAAGTATGAATCTAGTGGAAAGACAGCCTATGAATCAAACCAGTTAGAAAATGCCTGTATTTCTGGCTTAAGTCAACATATCTGCACCATAACTTACCCAGATGCCACATCGGCCAATTGTGACAGTTGGCCAGCAGATGGCCAACAGTCAGTCAACACTTCTCCATTAACAAAACTGTCATGGCTGACGGACTGCCAACAGTCACCCAACAGACGGCTGACAGGTGGCCGACAGTCAACCGACACAGTTAATGGAGTAAGTTATGGTGTGGATTGTTCACTTTTACTGAACATTATATTCAGGATTAACCCCCACATCACGTACTTGCCTTGTGCTTGCACCTGACTGACATGGATGGGTTAGGAAAACTATTGTTTAGAGGGGACAAACTCAAAGGTATCCATAATATAGAGGCTTTCAAATTTTGAAGTGCCTAAAAATGAAAAAAATAAATTTAAGACTAGATCTATTTTCACATTTAAAAAAAAAATTGACTTGTTTCTGGAAACTTGCTGCACTAGTGTGCATCCAGCCCTGCAGAGGTAGAGCTGTTACTAACATTTAACTTTTGCATACTCCGATTCAGTCCTTCTCAAGTCATCAACCTATTCAAAAGGTCGCATGATATTGGGTCATGAGTGTTGTCAGACTTAAATTTATCATTTTATGGCTATTAATCAATCCTGTTTTCCAAATATTAAAATAAATTCATCAAAAAGTTAAGGACAATATTGCGTCTCACTATGTTGCGAAGTGAAGTTTCCTCAATCTGATATATTTCCTATAAAAACACAATCAGTCATCAGAAGAAATCGAGATATCTTTTCTCTTTCAGTGCAGTTCGCAGCCTAGCACCCTTTCAAGCCCTTCCGTCAACACTCTGCTGTCACTCCAGTTTCTAGACGAACTATACACTGTGAGCGGAAGGGAAGAGTAGATACGTTTGTTCGAACCTCGTGCTACTTTCTGTTTCGCTTACCTTGCATTTTTGCCATCTCTTGAGCTGAGGGTTTCTCCACAAGTTCCCAAAAGGACATTATTATTCAGCCTTTGGCTGACTGGCCGGGCGGACAAGCGGGTTAGAGTCCTGGGACCAGACTCGAAATTTAGTACTCAGACCTCTGCTGATCCACGCGCATCACTGGACTGATACGTAGATCAGGATGATAGGTAAGGAAATTTAGGTAAGGTGGTCAGGTAAGGTTGTAAGACAGTTCTCGTGCGCTGACTAAACTGCTTAGCTTTCTCGATCTATAACTACTCGCATTCTATTTCGTACTTTGATCTCATACGTTTGCTATAATTTATACCTTCTATATGCGGAGTAACCGGCCGGAACTTTTGGGGTATCACCAAATGGGGTAATCCAGGGTAAAGGTGTGCTACCTGACCCTACTCCTGATCAAAAAAAGCTTTATAAAAATGATACACTGTTCTTCAGTGACAAATTTCGAAGCGTATTTTTACTGATAATATGCTTTAAACATCAAACGTTGTGCTTTAGATAAAATTATCTACTTTAGCAAAACAGCGTCTGCTTCGGAATCGGGACTTATGCAAAACCTTTTATTTTGAACGCGCTTAAATTCAACACGCTGTTCCTGACCTAAAACATCGTGTTTTCTATACCCCATTTAAATATAGCTTCCAACCATACATGAACAACGACAACATACCCGTATATCATCTGAGTATCATGCAATATGACTAACAAATGGCAACCGAACTTTATTGATTGTACTGGCGCCCGTACGTACTAACACTCGTATGACCAGCGCTAGCGTTTGAGGTTCTCAAAATTGGGTTCCATGTCAGCCCCTCATACTAATCGTGCATCCTCTTTGGAAAGGCCCTGGCAGGCAAAGTCGGGTCGGCGAAGTTGTACCAGGGAGTTTGGCTTGTAGTGTTCAACCGTCATAAAAGGCTCTAGATCTGGATTCAAAGCCAAAGTATTGCTTGTCTAACCCCATAGGGTTGTAAATCCTGAACTTCCCTCCACCTTTTTTCATTTTTTATATTTATTTTCTTATGTAATGTTATATATGTGGTAAATAGAACCGTTGAACCAACCTCGGGGGTCAAACACAGCAACTTTGTTTATTGTAGATGTTCTTAAGGTTATAAAATGCGAGTCAATTCCAGCCGCGAGTATACTCCCGACTAAACACCCGGGCATACCCTAAGCAAAGGAAAAAATTGGTCAAATGTTGGCACTGCGGGCACTTTTTGTTGACAAATGCCCCAACCTCCGTGCTCCGTGCTTGGTCAAATGTTCAGCCCCCAAGTCCATACGATCAATATACAAAATTAATACATGTAAGTTGCCAATGTTAATAAACATAACTGTTTCAGCTTAATAGGTCTGCATAAAACATGCAGGTCACTAAATGAATCACTCCAGCTGAAAAAGGACAAAGCAAACGGTTATTGCTGACATAATCGAAACAAGAACGTCTTAGGAAAAACTTAAGAAAAACGAGGCTTGGCCAAAATTTACTGGTTCTTATATAAAAAGCGTGTAATGTCTAGTACTGGTTAATGGGTTTACCCACCAACCAAACGCTCTCTCGAATCTAAGTGCTTGTCGACCATCCCTCCCCCTCCAAGTTGAACTTTCACACGAGCGATAGAATTCAGCATTCATTAAACTCGTTTGTATTCCACTTAAGTTAATCTGTTTCAAAACAATGACTCTGACTTTAGCTCCCCGATGGAGCCCAAGGTGGACCCTCTCATCTCCATAACACAACATGTTTGATCTCTCAACTCCCTGATACTATCACACGGATTTATGTTCAGATCTCAAAGCTGACTCTCATTTCAGCTCCCAGGCGGTGTCCCGGATGTTGGCCCTGTAATCTAAGCATGTTCCAAAGTCAACCTTGATCCCACGTTTGACCTTGATACAAGCTGCTACTTGTTTATTTGAATGCTTGTTTATACTAATAATACTATTTAATAGTCGTCTTCGAGTAAACGAATTTTTTGAAAACACATCAGCTGTCATTAAACGAAACTTGCATTTAAACAGGATTGTCAGGCGCGGATCCAGGATTTTGAAATGGGGGGTGAATTTTTGTAATAATGTGATAGAACCAAAGCCTAATATTTGAGGGATAAGAAAAAAAGAAAGAAGGGGGATAAGAAAAAGGGGGGTGAAAATTCACCCATTTCACCTCCCCTGGATCCGCGCCTGATTGTAACTAGTTACATACAATTACAGTTTGAGTGCTTACAGAAGCAGCTGGGCTAAATACTCAGTTTTTTGTCTTTCGACTGTTCTAAATGATTACATTGGAGTCATTTGATTCCTACTCTATAACTTATTATAATAAAAATACGAATACAATAAAGTTTTTAAAACAGTTTGTCCTCTTTGGCTCTGCACCTGTAGACAAGAAGAAAACAGTATATGTGATCAGGATAAATGAGAGTCGGTCGTATCCTCTTTCATTCTTCTCAGGCCATTAACCTATTTCCTGTGCATGTACTCTCATTTTGCATGTTTAAATGTTCTCTTTCTAGAGTCGCAAATTAGACAGAAGAAGGAGAAGTTAAGGGACTAAGAAAACGCAGAGCAAGCCCAGGGACTGGAAACACATCATAGATAGGTTAAACTAGAAGTAACTTACAAAAAAGGTCGTTTAAAAACTCCGAAACTCCGAGATTACAATTATTATTTGGTATCAGAAACAACAACAGCAACAACAAAAAACAAACATCAAACAACAACAAACAAGTAAACGAAAACAAACAACAGCAAACAAAAACGGACAACAATTAGCAATTCTTAATACTCTATTTGTCCTTTGTACAACTGTATTCTTCAAAAGTAACCTCTATCAAGTTTAAAATAATCCTTAGTATAATCTTTATAGTTCCAGTCACACACGAATTTTGCAAGTTTCAATACTTTCAACCGGCTCTCACACATGTATTCATTTTAATATGTTTTTCACCTGCTATACTTTTGCAAGTAGTCGCTCTTTAACCGCGAAACTAACCTATATGGCACTCAAATCAGTGGAGGGCGATTTCTCTGAGGTCTTCCTCCAACTCTTTGTTCACTTTCGATTTTCTGACCCGCGCCGTTTTCCCCGTCAGCTGCCGTTCCAACTCTTCCTCCAGTTCTTCCACGTTGTGCGCCGGTCTTTTGGTGGAGTCTGCCTCCGAGTGAGAAAGACCTGGTTTTTGTGTTTTAATCTGCAGCAGTAACCAATTTATAAAAACACCTTTAGTTGTCTCTTACGCCCGCGAAAACGAACCATGAAATAAGTTCAAGAGTAATTTACTTTGGTTTCTGCAAACATATTAACTAATGATGTTGATGATAAGAAGAAGAAAAAGAAGAAGAAGAAGAAATAATAATAAGAAGAAGAATCGTCATTACTGAAGACCTTAGGAAAAAAATTGCATGTCTCGTGTTACACTACATTGCTTTTGCATAAACCTGAAATGAGTGCTTTGATTGGTGGTTCATAAATATTTCTCCAAACATTCCCAAATCTAGTATCAAGTTCCGTTTAGTAAAACATTGCGGAAAAGAGTGCACACTAGGAAACGAAAGTTTGTTTCCGACTTACTGATCTTGCGTCAAGACCATTTCACAGTGATAATACTGAATGGATGGACTATTTGGCATTGGGGGAGGTGGAACAATTTGATAACTGAGCTTGATTTTTCCAGCTCAATAAACAAGGCCGATCCTTTATCCAGTTGGAAGACAGTGCTTGATGTAGAGCTTATCGAGCTGAAGGTGCTGTTGGATCGTTTTTCAAAACCTTACATCCCCTTCTCTTAAGAGTCAAGGATCCAGCCCTGAAAACGTTAAACTTTGCTCTTATGCATGTATCAATGTAAAGCCCGGGAGGGGGTGGCGGGCATAGGGCGGGCATTCGACACAATTTTTAGTTCCCTGGGCTGGCCATTTGATGATACTGGCCTTCCCGGGGGGAGGGCAGTTTGATCGTTGTCAAGCCCGAATTATGTCAAGACCGCTGATTTCACCGTGATATCTAAGTTTCGATATCTGTTTTTTGATGTATTTTGTGTTCCCGGGGTGGGGACCT
>JAOBRG010357351.1:2053-12893 GCA_027574985.1 Umimayanthus nakama
CGACGTGGCTCGGCTGATACTACAGGTCATCACAGAACTTATGATGAAACTTCATTCATAACAGGTGGAGATGAAAGAACACCACTAATTCAAAAAGAAAGCAAAAGAGATGACGCTTGGAAAAGAATTAAAGGAAAATTTCCAAAATTTAATCCAGCTAATTCATCTTTCACAGCTATGATAGATGAATTCGATAGAGTAGTCGTGAAGTAAAACTGATTAGGTGGAAAATATCATCCTCTATTCAATTCAGATGGCGAAGTTAGCAGCAAGTTACCGAAGTCGATCACAAATAATATTGGCCAACCGGCTGAAAAGATTGTCGAAACTAATGAAGAAAGAAATTGCGAGACGCCGAGAATAATAAATGATTTTACAAAGCCAACTAGAACTAACTACTAATGAAAACCAAAAAGAAAATCTCAACCAAGCTATTAATGAAGAACAGGATGCAATAGACCAACTAGAAAAACCGAATGAAGAAATAGAACGAATGACACTCAGAGATAGAGTCAAGGCTATTTTCAAAAAATATGGGTTCACCGTATTTGCTGTGGTCTCTGCTGTAGGCGTGGTCATTGGCGTTATCGTCGCTAATTTGAAAAATGGGTTAACAACCCTTGGAAAAGGTGTCAGCAATGGGCTGAAAACCATTGGTAAAAAAACTAGGAGAAATTTTACCTGGCTGAGTTGGGGCTATTGCTAGTTTCGTTTTCAGAACAACGGGTGAAGTGGTTGGTTTCTTAGCTAAGAACGCGTGGTTGTTAATTGTCGGTGTGGTAATATATTTAGTCGAACAGTTTAAAAAGAAGAAATGAGTATTCTAAAATGACTTACATTACAATTAAAACTAAAGAAACAAACGCGAATAAGGAAACTTATCCACCTATCGTCTTACATGAAGGATCTCATATTAGTTTGGTTGATATTAAAATTCCAAAAGAAGCACTTAAATTTTTTACTTTTACGAAAGAACAAATGATTGCTAATCATTCTACTAGTAATATTATGTTTAAGTTAATGGCCATTCCAATAGATTCCTATAACTTACTTAAATTACAAAATACGATTAAAGAAAAACCTGCATACAAACATGTTGGTTTTAATATTGAAACAACCAAAAAGGCGGCATATGTTACAACGAAATCTAGTACAGTTTTTATCGGGTCAGAATTAGCACAATTGGTGGGTATTCCAGAAATACTGTTACCTTTTAGTCGTATAAAAATTAGTGGTGGTGAAAATATTTTGTCTACCGCAACTTGGTTGAAAACAAAAGCTCATACTCTTTTGGTACAAAATTAAGTCCAGGTCGTTTATTAGCAGTTGCGACGTCACAAGATGGGCGTTACCCAGAACTATTGATTCAATCTGGTAAAAATATAATAGATAATATCACATTAAAGATACTTACAGAAGATTTTAAGACACCGGATTTTGTTAATAAACATATAATGTATGTTCTAAAGATCTGGTGAATCAAATTTTTAAAAAATGGAAAACTATCATGAAAACATAAATCCTACATTGCCTAAAGATGGAAATGGCGAAAGTTTTCGCCTCCAATAAACTTGCGATGCTTTACAAAAATTAGAAAATGAAGCTAAACGTTATGAAACCGTTCGCAAAAAGTATAAACGGTATCACGATATACTTTCTAAGGTTTCTGTATCAGCAGGGACACTTTCTTTTATCTCGAGTGCGTCTGGTGTGGGCACAGCCCTGTCTGGCGTTGGTATCCCCGCTGGTGCATCATTGGGAGCGATTGGCGTATTATGCGGTATCATAAGCGTATTAATTGGGGCAGTAGCTAAGAAAGTCTCACACAAAGTCAACAAGCACGAGCAAACAGTTGAGATTTGCCAATCAAAAGTGAATAGCATAAAAGATCGAATCTCAAAAGCCTTAGATGATAATAAAATTTCTGATGAGGAATTTCATGATATTATTTCAGAGTTAGGTAAGTACAATGAAATAAAACGGGACATTCGAAATAAGAACCGAAAAGGTGCTGAAAAAAACGTACCAAACATGGCAGAGGTAAAATAGCAGATTCGACTAGAAATGATGAAAAAATTACAAGCGGTGTCAATAAGTCATTTAGAATCAAAATAAGTTGTCGTATAGAAATAAGTAAAGACTCTTGGCCAAATCCCAGTGCTCCTCCACTATATGAACCATAACTTAAAAAGTATTGCGTTTTCAAAGAAACGATGGAAAATTCACAACTTTGGAAACGCTTTCAAGATCGAAATCCAAATGCTATCTGGTCTAAATTTAGAATAGAAATATTTTTTGGTATAAAAAATATGTTTGTGGGCAAAGATGAAGAAATAGCCGTGTTTGATGATAATGGGAAGAAGTTTAGATGTAGTATCTATTTCTCAAAAGAAATGAAAGAGAATCTAGGCATCCCTTCTGGACCGCAATTAGCTGCAAAGCTTTCTAATTTTCCCAAAGCTTTAATGATAAATACAAGTCAAAAACTAGTGGTTCCAGCTATTCCATTTGATAAGACGCCACATCCAATAAAAGATGTGCTAACTAATCACGAAATTTATGTCACGCCCACTGATAAGTTTAAAATAAAATTTAGAGATATTTTTACAGATACTGCGTTAACCCACTACAGTGGAAAAGATGCAAGAAGATGGCTCTCAAGTCCTAACTTCAAATTGTACCCCCAGCAGATAAACGTGGCCCTCTGGGGTGCAATGGCGGGGTGTGGTATTTCAAGCCAAATATTATTGCAAGACAGTGATCATGGTTTACATTTACCGCCACAAATTAGATCATTCTTTCAATTCCACGTATATTTCACGACAAGACGTTTACTATTCGAACTGGGTGGTATTCAGAATAAGTTTGCATTAACAGGAGATCCCACATTCAATAAATATAATAACAGTTTTGATTTACCATCATATAAACGTTTATGCAATGAATTTAAGATAGATCCGAACACAGATTTTAGATTTGAAAAAGGTATTAATAATGGAGTTGGAAATGTATTTATATATTTTTCTTATGAAGGATATGTTAAAACACCTTATGAATATCCAAATAAAACCATGAAGTTTGCTGACGAAAATGGTAAAGCGGAAGATGGAAATTTATTTAATTATATTGAAAATACCTTATCAGAAAAACAATATGAATACTTTATTCCTTCTGAGTCACATGGTTTAACCAGTGCCGGTTTATCGAGAATAAACCAAAGTATCGAGGTATTTGTATTTTACATCCTCGGCGCACAAGTTAACGCAAGGAGTGGAATAACAGGAAATTCAGGTAGTGCCGTTGAGGTTCGCCGTGAATTTTTAACCTAAGTGGAAGATTCTATACGTAAACCCGACATTAGTGCTTCGATACAAAGATTTCAGCTCGCTGTTCAAGAAGCAAAAGTAAAATTAGATTTGGCAATATCACCAGGAACGTGGCTGTTACCGAGCAGAATGGTGATAAACACAGAGAGTAAAATTGGTTATAATAATGAATTAAGGCGAGCGAGTCCTCATATGCCGCTGGGTGTGAATGAAGATGTGAATGCTGACGTAAAACATATTGGTATCCTCAAGCATAATTTTGCCTCGAGTAAAAATAAATTACCACACGCAGTTGAAAATAAAAAACATGAAGTTGCCAGGAGTAACACAAAAACTCTGAAATTAAATAACAAAAGTTTAATTAATTCTGCCCATGAAATCAATCTAGTTGCTTTGACAATTTCTGCCGCGGGTTTGGCTTGGTTTCTTTTTCGATAACTAAAACAATAATGAAGATGAAAGTTACGCATAGAGTCGTCATAAAATAGAAACAAGTTCACCTTCACATTTTTGGTGTCTATTCTACATCCATGTCCCGACAAGATGGTAGTGAAGGAATATCGATCACAGTCGTCTTTTCTCTCATTTTCCGAGTACAGCGTGAGACTCTCTCCTTTCTTTCCCTTTCAACTCTTTTATTCAATTCATGTTTGTATCGACGTCTTTTTCCTTCATTGTTCATCATTCGCTCGCACTGATCCATAATATTCTTAAGCGTGTGAACGTTATCAATAGCTTCATCCAGGTTAAAATTGAAGCCACAAATTCTCTGAGTTTGAAGTTAGCCTCATAATTCTGATCTTTAGCCTCCTCAGCACATTGGGCCAAACAATCTTGGATTTCTTCCTCGCAGTTATTAATTTGACTTTGAATGAGCGAAATAGACTTCGGCATCTTGTAAACTTTGTGACAAACTTTGTTGCAAGCTTTGTGACAAAAGCTTACTGCAAAGTTTACTTTTAAAACAAATTTTGTCTCTGCGCTACGCTCAATTTAATTAACTTGTATGACGCAAATGGTTTCCACGAACCAATGACAGGTTAGTAACATGACGCATATAGCAATTATAATATGCTTTATACCAATCTCCCACAGGCTATTTACAAAAAACTTTAATTAAAATATAATTTTATTAAAAATAAATAATGAGATTTTCCCTATAAATTTTGAATAAAAATTAATAAGGGAATTTTCCCCAACATTTTTATTAAAAATTTCATTGACAGGTGACGACGGCGTCGAACCATATTGTCGAATATTTAACTAAGGTGGTTGTAGACGAGTTAACGGCCGTGTTGGCGGGCGTGTTGGCAAAAATGACGGTGTAGTAACGGCGAAAAAGGGACGATACGTCAAATTTAGTAGTAGGGGGGGACGATTGCGCCAGAACCCGCACTTTCCTACTACTGAACCTCTTCCAATATATTTGGTGGGAAGATGGCGATCCAGCAAATGATGTTGTTGAGTATCGCAAGAAAGTTCATCTTTTCGGTGCTGCAAGCTCACCCAGGTGTGCAAGTTTTGGACTAAAGAGAGCAGCAGATGATGGTGAGCAGAATTTGGAAGACGCTGCAAAGCACATCAGGAGGGAATTCTATGTTGACGATGGACTGAAGTCAGTGTCATCTTCAGAAGAAGCTGTCACACTGTTAAAGCCCAGTCAGGGTATTTGTGCCAAAGCAGGTCTGAAGCTGCACAAGGTAATGTCCAATAGCAGAGAAATTCTCAGAGCATTTCCTGTCGAAGAGTGTGCAAAATTAGTAAGAGAATAGAGCGTAACCTCGGAGTAACATGGTGTGTTGAAATGACAGCTTCCAGTTCCGTATTGAACTTTGTGATCGACCCTGTTCAAGACGAGAGATCTTATCCACGGTTAGTTTAATTTATGCCCCTTTTCGCTTTGTTGCCCCCTGCAACTTCAAAAAGGAAGAAAATTCGTCAGTTGATGTGTAAGGAAAAGCTCAACTGGGGCTTGCCGATTTTAGAGGAATTGAGAGCAACATGGGAGAAATGGCGTCAAGATGTCTTGAATTTTGAAAAACTGCAGATTCATCGTTGCTTCAAACCGGAGAGCTTTGGCAAAGTCAATTCCATAGAAATGCTTCATTTCTCAGATGCAAATGTTGAGGGATATGGACAGTGCTCTTACCTCCGGTTTATCAACAGTGATGATGAAACATATTGTTCTTTTGTTATTGGCAAAGCCAGGGTCGCTCATTTGAAGCAAATCACCATACCAAGGCTAGAGTTAACAGCAGCCACCGTTTCAGCAAGAAGAGAGCGAATTTTTGCGACAGGAACTGTCTTACGCAGGCTTGAAGGAGTACTTCTGGACGGACAGTAAGATCACCCTGGGCTACATAAGTAATGAAGCCAAGAGGTTTCATGTATATGTGGCCAATCGTATTCAGCAAATCCATGATCGAACCAACCCAAACGCCTGGATGCACACTGACACAAGCATCAATCCTGCTGACGACGCTTCTCGTGGCCTCACTACACTACAACTGTTACAAGATGCCAGATGGTTGACTGGACCAGAGTTTCTTTGGTAGAGTGATTCTTTCAAGCTTTCAGAATTGGAAAAGTTCCAAATTGAATAGAATGATGCTGAAATAAAGAAGTCAACCACCTTCTCAATCTACGTAGGAAAAGATTCAAAGCAGAGTCCTGATTTGAAGTCTGATCGTCACGATTGGCAGCATGTCCTTAAAGCAGTAGCCTTATGTGTTCAGTTTAAGAAAAAGTTCATGAAACGAGAAGTAAAGTTGAGCACCTCAGCAAGTGCAAAGAATGCAACATCCGAGTTAAAAGTAAGGACTTCTTTGACTGAGCTTCAACAAGCTGAGAGAGACGCTATCAAGATTGTTCAACGAAAACATTTAATTAAAGAAATCACAGCTGTCAAAGGTCTTGAAGTTACTGAAGAAATTACCTCAAGAAAGATTGCAAAACAGCAAAATAAGAGAATCAAGCCCATCAGTTCGTTGTATCGACTAGATCCGTTTCTAGATGAAGACGGTCTTATCCGAGGTGGAGGTCGAATCAAACGAGACAACATCCAGTTTTCGATAAAGCACCCCGTGATATTGTTTTGTAAGAGTCACATAATTGATCTTCTTATTCGTTTCTGCCTTGAGAAAGTGAATCGAATGGGATGTGGTATGACGCACAATGAGTTACGAAAGATAGGTCATTGGGTAATTGGTGATTCTTCTGCTGTATCCAATTATGTAGCTCGGTGTGTTACCTGCAGAAAGTTACGAGGATCCCTTCAGCTTCAGATGATCTACCGATCGACCGAATTGAGCCTTCACCTCCTTTCTCATATTGTGCTGTGGACTTCTTTGGTCCGTTTCTAATCAAAGAGAAGAGAAGTCAAGTGAAAAGGTATGGTGTGATTTTTACCTGTATGGCCAGCAGAAGTGTGCGTTTGTAGACTGCTAACTCATTGGAAAGTCTCTCTTTATTAATGCACTATGTCGCTTTATCAACCGACGTGGCCCTGTACGTCGTCTCCGCTGTGATCGAGGCTCTAACTTTGTTGGGGCACGCAATGAGCTGAAAGAAGCGTTGCAGGAACTTGGTCAGGATCGCCTTCACCAGTACTTTCTTGAGAATAGTTGTGAGTGGGTACCGTTAAAAACGAGTGTTCCACATTCAAGTCATATGGGTGGTTCCTGGGAGCGTCTTATCCGAACAGTCCGTGATGCTCTGGCAACACTTCTCAATGCTGGAGGCCATTTGGATATGAGGCTATGACACAAGCAGGATGCATTGTTTATTTCAGACCACTTACTTTGACGAATCTGAATGACCCAGAAGCACCAGACCCTCTAACCCCAAGTCATCTTCTAACCATGAAGACTAAAGTAGTGATCCCACCACTAGATGTTTTTCAACATGAAGATATGTATCTTCGAAGACGGTGGTGTCTGGTCCAGTACTTGGCGAACAAGTTCTGGAGTAGATGGAGACAAGAGCATCTATTAAGTTTACAAGCTTGTCAGAAATGGAATAAGTCGTAAAAACCCTAAGTGTAGGTGATGTTGTTTCACTTGCAAAAAAGATGAGAATCCACGAAACCAGTGGCCACTTGCAAGGGTGGTCAATTCTTACCCGAGCCAAGATGGAGCTGTAAGAACGCTCCAAATCATAAAAGCCGATGGGGACTTAGACAGCCAAGGGAGGCGTCAGAAGCCGCCAACTTGTTTAGATAGACCAGTCCAAAACTTAGTTGTTCTCCTGTCGAGCGAACAGACTAGAGAATTCCCAATCAAGGAGCCAGACAGTTAAAGAGATGGACAGACTATGAACTGAATTACTAACATTTTAATGTTTGCCTTTTAGACTTATTTTGTTACTAAGATGAATTGTTTTGAAACAATTGGGGAGCCATGCTACGTCTTCCGCAATAATGTATATTACTTACGTATAAGTGGTCAGCGGATGCGGACGGTACGCTGAGGAACCGCGCCTTAAGTGTGTAAACTAGAGATAGAAAGAGTCACCATTTTTATATGAGACAGATGTTTAAGTAACCCGCACGGTTTGTTATTTAAATGTAGTTTGAATAACAAAGACGGGTCAGGAATGAAACTCCTCGCTCGAGGATCGAGCGAGGCAGCCACACTGCAAACAAAAACTCACCAATTCTCAATTCATTCCTTACCTCCCACGTTTGCATCATAAGCAATTCCAACGCCACAAAAGTAGTTTTTTGCAGCAGCTATGACTCCAGCACATTGCGTTCCATGACTGGAAATACAAATTTCTCAAATTAATATAAATTGTGACTATGTTTCTTTCACAGGTTGTTTCTAAGTACATATAATTTTTACAATAATTTCACCGTTCGTGCAACTTAAAAAAAACACACATGCGCCGAATATAATCCTAATGAGCTGAAACAGCACTATTTCCTTAGCGTTAGAACAACCATGGGTTGTGCTAAAAGGCGGCCCACGGCCCGATTTTTAAAAATATTAATTTTAAGAAAGTAAAACAAAAACATATAAAAAGGAAGGGTAAATTCAAGCATCAGTTCCATAGTCATGCACGGGGTATTAAACAGTGGGAAAAAATCTTACCCAAAAGCGCAATTTACAGCCATAACACAGCTAATTGTATGGTCAGTGCCCGCTGATTGTAGTCTCTGGCTTAAAAAATTGACCGAGATTATTGCATACCCGCCAAAGGTAATTGAGGATTTTCGTTACATCTGGGTGATTATTCCCAAACGCAGCTTGTTGAACGGTCAGTGCCCGCTGATGGTAGTCTCTGGCTTCATCAAATTGACCAAGGTCATTACAAACCCGCCCCAGATTAGTGAGAGGTTTTGCAACATTTGTGTGATTATTCCCAAACCCAGCTTGTTGTAAGGTCACTGCCTGCGGATGGTAGTTGCTGGCTTCAACGAGTTGATCGAGATTATTGCACACCCACCCCAGATTACTGAGACTTTTGGCTACATCTGGGTGACTATTCCAATACACAGCTTGTTGTATGCTCAGTGCCCGCTGATGGTAGTCTCACGCTTCACCGGCTTGACCACGATTATTGCACACCTAGCACAAATCATCTGGGTGACCAACGTAAGTCCAATTTTTCTTCACCTTACTGGGAATTTGAACCAAAGCCACCGAACAGTAATCCGCTTGCAACAAAAAACGTATCGTAAAAAATGACGCCAAGCTGTTTCCAGAGACTTGCGTGACTGGAGCAATTGTTTAGCGGACGTCAAACAGTCTTTTTTTATGTGTGATCACCGGAAAACTGCACTACAAATGTAAACACATTCGAAAAGCTTATGGCCCGAGACGTTTAGAATTTCGATGTATCGGAAGAACGAAAAAAGAGTTTGCTTTCAAGTTTTCACAGCATGCAATTTAAATGCTTGGATGTTTGACCGGCTAAAAACAAAAAAGGATGAATTTGACTGAAAAAGGTCAGTCTGGCTCCTTAAGTTTCTAAATCCGTAAACTCTACACATGTATTTTGAAAATGAATCTGAAGGTTGAAATACCGCGCTAGCTTGTCGATGCCTCGCCCAAAATCACACTGTATACATTGAAACTGGATCGAAGAAACCGTTATGCTTTAGTTGGATGCAACAAAACTGATCGCAATCCAGAATACTGCACCAAATATAGACTTGCCAAAAGTCGAGCTGAAAATTCAGGAGAACAAAAAAATTCAGAAGAACAGAGAAACTGAGCGCAAAGCGTTCGGGGGGGGAGCGCGAAAAGCCAGAGACAGACCCTCGAAGTGCGAGCGAAGCGAAGGACTTTGAGAAAGTCAACTTTAAAAACTATCACTGTCCAATTTCCATTTAGTGCAGTGCTGATACGAGCGGTTTCTTTTTACGTGAGGGTAAATCTGCTGGATCCCTGAATCAGATGCTGTTTTCTATGTTCATTTGCAAAGTGAATTGAACTGTGTTTTTATTGCTGCTAAACAGAGTGAGGCAGCTAAACCTAAAGCTGTCTATTGGAGAAATTTGTCCTTCTGTGTGCCGACTAACTCAATCGTACAGAACTGGTTTCGCCTCTATTTTTTTTTGACTGAGATTGCATCGCTTTCTCCTTATCTTTGCTGAGACACTCGCTCGATCTTTACTAGGACACTTGCTCGATCAAAAATAATGGTTGCGACGCTGTTTCTTAGTCCTTCGTTTCTGTATTTGTGTCGTTTTGTTAGGAAGGATTTTTCTCCAGGGATTTTTGTCCAGGACTTGCTCGGTCGGAACTGGTTACGAGCTATGCGCGCACGGAACTCCGGTTTAATTAGAGTGTAACAAAGTTTATTAAATACCAAGCAGTAGGTATTGAAATTCTGATAATCCTCACGGTATAAATCCTATATGCTACAACTTGTCCAAATATGGAAACTGATAAATTTCAATCTGAGAGCAATTGAGGCTCAAACTTGCAAAAGCTTCAAAAGAACGAGGCTTAACCAAAATTTATCTGGTTCTTATAAAAAAATGCGTGTAATATAACGTCCCTTCCATGCCACGTTGTCGCCTCCACATTGTCAAACAAGAACCGAGCAACAAAACATTGACCCACTCGCAGTCTCGATAGATGCACAGAGAGCGTACTTATAGGCAGGTTACTCAAAGCCAAAGGGAACTCAGTTAAAGCTTTCAATTTTTACACGAGTACGGAACACAGCTGAAGGTTAACAGACTAAACAGGACTGCATGCACAGGCAAACGAGTAAAGGCAGACCGCCGAGAAAACACTATACTTAGTAAATGCTTGCGAAGCAATGCAACAAATATTTACTAATGAGATAAGATATTAAACTTTTCTAAATTTTTTTAAACAGATTCATTATTCATATCATTCTTTTTTAAATGTGTATCTGAGTAAAATGCCCGACCCACTTTCGCCATATTTATTTATAATCGGGTTAGAGCTGCTAGCTATACACATACATAATTATAAAGACATAAACGGTCTGACAATTGCAGAAGAAGTAAAGGTCGTTATTTTTGCTGACGATATGAC
>JAOBRG010357362.1:0-12893 GCA_027574985.1 Umimayanthus nakama
ACTGTGCGAGGACAACTTTCGCCTTGGCTTCATGTCTAAGCTTGGTTACTTTTCAGGAACCGTGAAAAGGACTATTGCTGTGAGCATAAAGAGGTCATGATCAATATTCAAAATCTGCCAGGTAGCTTGTGGTGAAATGGAGATATTTTTAAACGCCTACCTACTTTATAAGTACTGTCATTCTCAAGCTGATCTGGCTCCATGACGTCACGGGAAAAACCTGTTATCATTGCGCCCGACTCTCGCTGAAATTTAATAACTTTTTGAATGCAAGAGTGAGCCGAATCAACTGTAAATAAACTAAAACAAACAACAACCGACACGGTAGCCATATTTGTTCGTTCTCGTGAACTTTGATCGCGCACAGCAAAGCATACTTTGGGACTGGGAAAGACAACAAGTTTTTACCGCTTTCTCGCACCTGATTGGCTAGTTTCATAGTCTCAGATCAGCTGGCTGTTGTACACAGACAGGCCGGCCGCCAGGATTTTTTTGTGGGCGGGGGGTGGGGTGGGGGGGGGGAGGTGCGTACCTAAAGAACCGGGACCAAATAATTTACGTTTGAATGAATCACTGTGTTAGCTTCGAAGACATACAGCGTAAAGTGTCTAACCTACAGACTTTTAAAGTCAAATTATTCGGGGCGACTTTAATACAAATATTACTGGTACGGGAAGCTTCAAAGAGCGAAACGCCATTTCCAGCACTCTCAGGCCGATAGCTATGTCGGAAATCTTCCTTAACTTGTTTATTTTCTTCTTAACTTTGACAAAAAGATCGTTGTCATCAGCAGTTTTTTTCAAATTTGATGATTATTGTCACATCCTTTTTGATGCTCGCAAAATGCGAAACTAGTTTCTTACCGAGGACCAAAAATGCACAGTGTACTTTATCTTTTGTATACTAATGCTCCGCGAGTTTACAGTCAGCTCAGGCGCAGGGTAAAAGATTGGTCATTAGTGTCTCACAGGAACATGGTGTAAAAGAATCGGCGAATTAGCAGCAAAATATTTGATTCGGAAATGCTGGAAAGATAGAACTGAAAGCCCCCGGATAGAACGGGTCACCGTTGTTATGTGATTTTGTTTTGTTGTTCCTGTGTCAATCATCATAACTGCAACTCAAAATTGACCTGGATATCCAAGTTAAGCAGTTTGTTTATCTGCTGGCAAGTATTATGATTGTTTTACAAAAATAAACTTCCATGCTCGTTGGCTTGTGAGAGCTGTTCTTCAAAATCAGGATACTCGTGCCCCGACTGAAGTCAAGTCGGGTTTCTAAAGTAAAATCGGGACACACTCACCTAATTTGGGACGTTTAGTCACTCTGCTTGGGTTTTTGGGGGTCTAGGAGCATGGTCCCCCGGAAAAAGTATGAATGAAGATCTTCAAACTGCTGGAAATGCATCGAAACTGTCAATTCTACCATCACCGTGTTATTTTAAGATCATTCTAAATCTTTTACGGTCCCATAAGACGGACCTTTTTGGCTTTTTTTTGGGGGGGTGCACCCCGCGTTACCCCCTCTCCTCCTACTTACGGGCCTGACAGAGTTCCATGTGTCTTTACTACACACCTGTGAATTGTCATCAGAATCACTCCTCATTTATAAGAATGTCCGATTTTTTTGGTTGAGTTTGCCGAAAGGGAAACTCGTAAATACTGTGTAGCACATTTTAATGTTTTGTGAGTTTTAATTTTTGCGGATTTTGCGAATGGTCCTTGACCGCAAAAATGAGCTCCAGCACAACAAGAATACCAACGAAATAAAAAACCGCATTTCTGAAAGTCACTTGTATCACGCCAGCACGAGCTGTTAATTTTATTACGACACTGTTAGGTCTTATAAAAAACTGCCTGTAACACAACGCTGAATGGCTTAAATACTGGTAACACCACAGACTAGCCTGCGAGCCAACTCATTTTTTTTGGGGGGAAAACAGAAAAATAAAGAGGGGAAAAAGAGGGGGGAGGGGGGGGAGAAGGAGAGAGGGAAAACGATTTCTTTATTTTTCCCTTTCCCCCCCAAAATGAGCCGGCTCTCAGGCTACCACAGACTGCTCTTGTAATGAGCTTTGACTGCTACCTGTAACACTACACTAGATGTAAACACAACAATGACTGACACGGAGTAACAAAACATGTACATTAACTGAAACACAACACTGACTGTAACACAACACTGACTGAAACACAACACTGACTGTAACACAACACTGACTGTAGTACAACACTGTAACACAACACTGACTGTAACACAAAACTGACTGAAACACAACACTGACTGCAACACAACACTGACTGTAATACAACACTGATTGTAACACAACACTGACTGAGACACAACACTGACTGTGGCACAACACTGACTGTAGCACAACACTGACTGTAGCACAAAACTGACTGTAACACAACACTGACTGTAGCACAACACTGTAACACAATACTGACCGTAGCACAAAACTGACTGTAACACAACACTGACTGTAGCACAACACTGACTGTAGCACAACACTGACTGTAACACAACACTGACTGTAGCACAACACTGTAACACAACACTAACTGTAACACAACACTGACTGTAACACAACACTGACTGAAACATAACACTGACTGTAACACAACACTGACTGAAACACAACACTGACTGCAACACAACACTGACTATAGCACAACACTGTAACACAATACTGACTGTAACACAACACTGTAACACAATACTGACTGTAGCACAAAACTGTAACACAACACTGAGTGTTATACTGGAGACAACACTGACTGTTACACCACACATTTAATACTATTTGTGACACAAAACTGACTATTAACAAGTTTTAAATTCAGCCTAATACTGTTACCTGTTCAAGTTACGTGTTGGAAGAGCGAAAGAGAGGTTTCGTTCGTCTCCAAAGCGATTGAGAATATTGGTGATCGTGCTGCTGGCTGTTTTGTGAGTTTTCAGGAACACCACGTGTTGTTTGGCTCTACACCTACCATAGGTACAACAGTTACTGACTACGCGGTAATAAAAAGACATAGAAAAATAACCATTCTTGGTATAACCAAAATGGATTTAAAACTTGATAATTATTTTGAGCTTAGATTATCATAGTAACAAGCTAGTTTAAAAATTGTCTGATTTAGGTTAGTTAACAATATACCAAACTTGAATAATAATAATATTAATAATAATAACAACAAAAACAACAATAACAATTCCCTAAAAGTCGCTAAAGTTGATCATGATAAAACGCGAAAATCTGAACGTTTTCGACTAAAAGCCATCATCAGGAAAACGATGATGATGATGATGACTTTTAACCCTTAAACAGGCAGGCTATTTTGCCACACATATACAGGCAAGGAGGGGGGGTTCGTTGAACCCCCCCCCCAAGATTTTTGAAACGATTAAGAACATGCACATGCCCTTTGGCATGCAATTAGTGTATGACCTACTAATTAATTTGCATACTAACAATCATCACTTGATTAGCCGCTGTTGCCATGGTAACAAAAACAAAAATCCAAGATGGCCGCCAATGGCCGCCATCTTGGATTTTCGATTTTTGAGATTTTGCTTAAAATTAAAAAGATTTATAGGAAATAGATAGAAAACAACATTTTATACACAAAATCTACGGAATAAGTAGAAAAATATGAATAACTTGGAGTTTTTAATCAATTTTGTTCAAAAAAATTGAAAGTTTGACAGCAAACTCTGACTTCGGTCAATTAGTATGATGACGTAATCAATGATGACGTCACTTAATTAGTGTCAAAATATGTGTTCATTATCGAAGAACAGTTGTGCAAAAGCGTTTGGCAATTGGTCAAGGGGCAAGAAATTAAGACCAAAAAAATCGAGGGGGGGTTCGTTGAACCCCCCCTCCCTGCCAGTTTAAGGGTTAGGTCGAAAACGTTTTGATCTTAACATTTATATATTTCTAAATATTGTTTGTATATATATATATATTTATATAAGTTTTTAGACTTTTGTCAATATTTTAGTAGTAATAATAATAATAATAAGTAATAGTAATAGCAATAGTAATAAGTATGATAATGGTAACAATAATAGTCAATAACGCGGTAGTGGTAACGACAATGTCTGATATTGTTGTGGAGATTCATTCATCCAGATATCTTGTAATATCAAATTGTTTTAAAAACTTTGCCAGAATCAGTTCTTAAAAAATGTTTGGGAAGCATTCATTCACTCCAACTGTAGTATTGGTCGGGCTAAACAAGGTCAAAGAAGTGATTGAAAGCTTCCAAAACATTTTTTAAAAAGATTCTGGAAAAGTTTAAACATTTTGTTGATCATGACAATAACCCCAAGAATAACATAAAAAATAGTATGACCTAACAGTGCAATAATCTAACAGTGAAGATGATTGATTAAGAACAAGAACATCTGCTATAAGTGTTTAAAAAATAATACGAAAACAACAGTTAGTAATTCCGAAGAATTTAAGTTTAGTTATACTTTAAAAAATCACCCAGTGCTTCCTTTAGAGCATGTGTTAGCCTGCTATTAACGGCTTGGAAGCAGACTTCACCTACAGTACTAGTTGTGTTAAGTTGATTACAGTATATGCATGGCTGGGATTGAGGACTAAGAAGAAACTCTTTTCCGTCTCAAATTGTTTTTGAGATGACCTGATTTGAGACTTTTGTCAATGCAAAAAACTGTTTTGTATAAACTCACCGATGTGTTGGATACTTAACTAATTTCTCTTCAAACCCAACGGCGGCAATAAAAATGACAGTAGAGCAATACTCTGAGAACCAAACATCCGACAGGTTACTGAACAACAGTGACAATAACTGATAAATCTTAACAGCATGCTATTTTATTATATTGCTCACTGATTTCGCGGGCTGTGATCGGTCAATTTCAGGTCCGTAAGTGACCGTATGGACCTCTAGCTTTTGATCAGTTGTCGAAACGTCAAATGATTTTGTTATTTTCCCAGAATAGTCAATAAAGCCGTATAATAATCATCTTATAAGCCTCGTTTGCTCGGTCCGTACGTCAAGTTGTGAATCCTTGTTTTTATTCCTTCCTTGTTTTCATGATCCAAGCGCGAAGCTTGGTCCATTACTTGCCGTACGGACCTCGCACTCGGCTAAAAAGTTATATATTTTTGTTTACGAATGGTCAGTTTAATTTAGGGGTATAGCAAAGCAGAGAGCGACTTAATAATGAGCGATTCCTTATTGTTGTAAAACCAGTATCATTTTAATTGTTATGAAATTAGTTTTACTTTTTAGGTTTTGAAGGCAAAATACATTTTGAAGGCGAAATGAATTATTTGTAGGTTGTACGGAGCTACTAGTAATTGACATACTTGCCACTCGGTGCATTCTGGGACTGACTGTCGTTAACTGATTGTGTGATCTGCCCGCGGCTTGACTCTGCATTCTGGGACTGTCGTCTGTTTGGTGTATGCTGGGATTGGTGTCTGTGTGGTGCATGCTGGGGTTGCTGTCTGTGTGGTGCATGCTCGGGTTGCTGTTTATGTGGTGCATGCTTGGGTTGCTGTTTATGTAGTGCATCTTTGGAAAGTTCCCTGTGTTGTGCATCTTGGGATTGTTCTCTGTTTTGTGCATGCTGGAATTGCTGTCTATGTGGTGCATGCTGGGACTGCTGTCTGTGTGGTGCATCTTCGGAATGCTCCCTGTGTTGTACATCTTGGGATTGTTCTCTGTTTTGTGCATGCTGGGATTGCTGTCTATGTGGTGCATGCTGGGATTGCTGTCTATGTGGTGCATGCTGGGACTGCTGTCTGTGTGGTGCATCTTGGGACTGCTCTTTGTGTGGTGCTTGCTGTCTGTGAAGTGCATGATGGGATTGATGTTTGTCTGTTGCATCTTGGGATTGCTGTCTGTTTCGTGCATGCTGCGATTGACGCCTTTGTGGTGTATACTGAGATTGCTCTCTTTGTTGTGTATGTTGGGATTGCTGACTGTGCGGTGCATCCTGGGGGCTCTGTTGTTGTTTTGTATCTTCGTTTTGTTGCCTGTGCGAAGCACCCTTGGGTTGCGGTCTATGTGACGTAGATTGCTGTGTTGTCGGTACCTCCTGGGGCCGGTGTCTGTGTGGCGCACTTTGAGGTTGTTGTAGTTGAGAGTGATGTCGTTGCGATGTATATTGGGACTGCTGTCTTGTTGGTGCATCCTGGGATTGATGTGCTTGTGGTGCATTCTGGGATTTTTGTGTTTGCGGTGCCTCCTTGGATTGCCGTCTACGTGGTGCACTTTTAGATTGTTGTGAATTTGAAGCATCCTGGAATTGAGAATGATGTCTCTGCGATGCATTCTGGGAGAGCTCTCTTGACGATGCATCTTGGAATTTCTGTTTTTGTGATGAATCCTTGGATTGATGTTTATGTACTGAATTCTGGTCGTGGGACTGCTGCTCTTGTGGTCTATCCTTTGGTTCTTGTCTTTGTGAATCATTCTTGTCTTTCTGTTTTACTGCTGCATGCTGGGATTGCTGTCTGAGTGATGCTTGCATAGAGGTCTCTTTTTCAGCCTGCTTTTCTAATTTCTGTGGTGATACTTGGTTCTGAAGATTTGACGTATGAGCTTCGCTTGATGACTGGTCCTTATTTGGTATAAACTGAGACTTATGGCTTCGATATGTGTTCTGGGAATGGAAACTATCTTGCTGCAGTGAATTCTGGCTATAACTTTTCTCATCTCTATTAGAGTTTTGTTCGCGTGAGTTTTCACGATTTTCTTCTACTTCTGTTGGATATGGTGGTGTGTTTTGTTTATTTTGTAACGTGGCTTTAGTCGGAGGCAATGTGTATTCTTTGGTTGATTTTTGTACCCAAGCACTTTCTGTAATAGCTTCTTCATCATGTTTATCGGCCTGATTTTTGTCTCTGACCGTTGTGGTTTTAACACTAGCGGCATTCCCTCTACGAGCTATCGAAGCTTCAGTAAAATCCATTGGAGACAAACGCCATTCTGATTCAGTTGTCGGAACTCTAGTAATAAGAGACTCCTCCTGCCACGGAGCTAAATCCCTAAACGAATTGAATTGTTCTGCTTGGTCCGTGTCAAGAGATTCACTCTCGGCGCCCATTTCTTTTTCCACGTGTATCTCATTTGTGTGTTTGGTTCTAGTATCGAAACTTCTCTGTGTTTGCTGTTTCAGATGTGACGTCAGTTCACGTCCATCCTCAAACATTTCCTTTACATTGTTTTTATTCGACTCTTGTAATAATGAATGCTTCCATTGAGCTCCATCGCTGTCTGGGGTATCCAGTTGAGACCGTGCAAGTCTTAGAGCAAAGAGATTATTTTGAAGTTTTCGCCAGTGGTTTTGTGGAGCTGTTGAGAGCGACACGTAGTTGGAGCACGTCTTGATGAGTATAAACACAGCAGCGACGGAGAGGAGAAGGAAGATTTTCCTTCTCCAACGCGAGGCTCGTCTACCACAACAAATCATCTTCAACTAAACTCAATTTGCCTGCATTGTTTATAGGGCAGTAAGGTCATCTCATCAACCAACAACTGTTACACGTTGTAGTTTCTGGGTTGTCTTTTAGTGCGCGCAGTACTCGCAGACAACATGAAACGTAATATGGGTTCAACAAATATGTCTGACACTGAGGTCAAAATAGTGATACCGAATATTCAATGATTTTATACCGCTTATGCTGTTGTACACATTTCTTATACCTATTCTTTTATAACTTTTCTAAGCTTTTTTCCAGTATTCTCAGCCATATAAATAGTGCTTTAAAAGCCTTCCTTTAGATATAACCCTACTCTCCTACCATTTTACATCAGAAATGTCTTGGCAACTGACAAAACTCGCCGTATGTTGGCAAGCCGCCCTAGCCGCTGCTCAATGAGTTCTTTCATGCAGTGAGATATTTTTAGAGTTGACTTGGGATTAGAAATGTTAGATGCCATAGGTGGTTTAATAGATGCAATCTCTTTTTAATATAACTTAATCTAATTATTTTTGCCAATTCTTACACAATACACCGGTTTGTAAGCAGTGTCAATAGTTTCTTGAAATGAATGAAACAGTGCACTTACTGTATCTCAAAAGTACCAAACTTAAAACATTGTTTTTGTTTTAGTTTCCATCCCTTTGTTTTAATAACTATTCCCTTGAAACTAATAGATTTTTTTTTAAAAATAATATGGAAAATTTGTTGGTAACCGTATTTATAACCGTGCCAACACGTAGCGTTTTTGAATCGTATTTGATCATCCACACGTAGCTGAAAGTTTTCGAAAACGGAGATTTTTTTCTCCATATTTGAAAAAATTCTGCGTCCACACCTCCGTTTTCGCCCGCACAAACGAGCACGATGAATCTCCGCTTTCAAAAGTCTCCACCCTGGAGAGCCTATTCGCAGAAAAACGTCTCCGTTTTCCAAAACACCTAGACTTGCCACAAGTCGACTCGCACAATTTTTTTTCTCGGTCGCTTCAAGGCTCTCTCGCGCCTTCAGCGCTCGGTTTATTTTTATTCCTCGTTCGAAGTAAGGGCGCTCTTTTTGTTTTACTGAAAACATCCAAAACTATATGCGAAGTCGACTTGTGGAAAGTCTAGAAAATACCCGGCTACGTTTGGACGGGGACTTAACGATTTGCAAACAAGTACCCAATGAAATGCAGCACGCGTTGGTCACAAGGGCGCGGTTGTTCAAAGCCCGATTAGCACTAATCCCAGGTTAACTCTCAGTTAAACCTATGGAGTTAACCCAGGATTAGCGCTAATCGGACTTTGAACAACCGGGTCTGTTGGTTAAGGCGTGTTCACACTACAGGCGTTAACACAAGCAAAGAAACATTCACACCAGCGACGCAAGTGAAGAAAACGACGCAGGCGAAAATGAATTTTTGAGCTTGCGTTACCTCCATTTACACATGGAAGAGCAAACGCACGTGCAAGTTGCGAGCAAGAAAAGGGAATTTTCTTTTTTTGTCGCGTTTGCGTCTGCATCAAGTAACCGGCATTCACTCATATCAGTTAATATTGCCCTTACGTCTAGTGCGAGCACGCCTTAACACAATTGGGCATTTAGAGAGTAAGAAGATATCAATTTGTTTGAGCAAAGTCCGGCTCTCACTCGGAACAGTTGGCTAGCATTTTGAAAGCAGTCACACGTTGTCAAGGATTTTTCTAGGGGCAGTTCATTTCATGTTTGAGGAAGAAAGAGTGGGAAGATTTGGTCAGTGTAAGGTGAAACCTTTCCAAACTAATAACTGAGTAAGGTATATATTTTTGTCAATCGCAAAGCGGTGCATGATATAGAGCTTATTGGTATGTTTTCCCTGCTTTGGAGAGATGCTGGATTCATTTTTTCAAAATCTTTTAAAAATCTTAAAAATCTGATCAAAGTCACTTTAAACCGCGGTTCGCAACACCAGCGCTAGCCCATCTACTTTCTCATCCATACTCAACACAAGCAAATGCAGAAATCGCGCAAGATCTTTTATTTCACTAAAACTGTGTTGAATGGCTTTGGACTTTGTAGTTATACTACATGCCTCTTTACAAAACATTATTCACAACTGTATCGCGTATCGACGGCAACTTCCTGGTCATTGATAAATTTTTATATCAACCTAGCTGTATAAACTGGACTCGAGTCACTCTTTCCCCCTATTTGACCCTAATAATTCCGCCTGGTTTTCTTAAGACACGTTTACAGGAAAATTTTTACCCGGGAAGATTATCATCCCGGGATGAACTCACCTAAGTATCTAGAAATCATATGCTTATCCGTGCTCAGCGGCCAAACCTTACTGGTTACCCCCTCACTTACATGTTCATTTGCCACAAATTACCATCTTAATTTCCCACGACCAGCTCCCATCTGGCCTTGTAGCTCAGTTGGAAGAACAACGGGTAATCTGTTGCGGATGTCGTGGGCCCGCATTTCAGCTTTTTGTTTCATCGTCGTCCCGGAGGAGACTATTTACAGACTATTTACGGGACGCCGATGAAACAAAAAGCTGAAATGCGGGCGGAAGAACAAAACAGTGCAAAGTTTCGCACACAGTTCATTCTAATAATCTCGGCCGTAAAAACAGTTTGTCAACGTAGCTACAAGCTTTCTTCGAAAACATTTTCCTCTGCCGATTTTATAGTTTATATTTTTGAAACATTGGTGTGTTTTCTCGTATTTTCTTTTGACAATGCCTCCTTGACGAGTCGTTGCTTTGGCGAGTCAGCTATTAATATCAACCAATAAGCAGTTAGTTACTCGCTGATATCGTTCAACAAACATCATATGAATGGAGCAGGTTTTAAATACTCCAAACCATTAAACCGAAGAACTGATATGTAGATCCTCACTGATTTGATAACGCACATTTAGCAAACATTTCCCCAAAATCAACCATAAAATCGTGCTCTTGCTGTTTTGGTCAGTAATAACTTCTAAAAAGTTAGAGATACTTTTGCTTCTATGATATATCGCTAAAAACTGGCCAGCCAGTTGTATAATCAGCTGAACTGTTCAGCTTTATAAACTATTATTTCTCATAAACTATATCAACGTGTTCGTTTGTTAACCAGCTCACCCGAATCAGAAACTGTGTCCGTTCTTTACGACGCTAAAAAACATAAATGCCTATAATTACATAACTGCCAACATTTACAAATCAGAAATTACGACAGTTCATCACTGCTCTTACACCCTCCCCCGGATGCAGACCAAATGTTTGAGCTACACCCGGTGAGAAGAAGAAGGTCGGAGCACATCAATCGTGCATTGCATTGCACTACACTCCGCACCGAAATCTACGAGTCATTCTTACCTACGGTTCGGACTTCTCAGTTTGCAGAAAAAAAAGACCTGAAAAAACACCGAATTATGCTAAAGTATTTCTTTAAAAACAGGAATATTTACCGGCTGAATTTCTAGAAAATTGGGATGTCCTGATTTTTAGGGTTTTGAAAGTTGAAAATAGGGACTGTTCCGATAAAATCAGGACAGTTGGCATGTATGTAACTATCTAAATTCTAGGTTTTCAACCGACCTAAATAGAAAACCTAAGCAATGAGGGCGTGAAAATCAACGAGAACAAATGTTACAAAACCATAGACTTTAAAATCACAGAACACAATCACTTCAAGTGGGAATACAATCAGCTGGCGTCTTTTGCAATAAAACAGAACATGAAGCCACATTTTTGGTTCTACAGAGAACGTGTACAACCAAGCATGGATGATTTCAATCTTAGTGCGGCGTCAAAGTTAAAGTTTCTACATTTTTCATGTTCGCACAACTTCGCACAAAACCAGGAAAAAAACTAATGTAGAACGAAAAGGAAAAATGGAAAACGTGTAGAGAAAAGTACACCAGCTGTCTTCGCTCACGTTCACGTCGTAGTTGCTTAGAGGCGGACCAACTCACTTTTGAGAGGGGGACGGGGGGTAAGGAAGACTTTGCGGAAAACTCCCGTCACACCCGTTTTATAACATAAATGCATCATTTTTCCGTTTAATTATCCCTAAAGCAAGAAAAAAGTTCATGCTCGATAGGTTCTTTATCAAAACTGTTTTTCGACTGGAACAAATATCTGCCTTGTTACCAGTAGAAGAAAAACCTGGGAGAACTGGAAGCGACCGTGTACAGACTTACAAAAAGCGTAATATAAGTCCTCAGAACTCGATGGAAACTCTATCGGCAGCTATGAAGCTGGTTGTGAACTTAGTTCGTGCTATTCTGGTTTTGCTCACTTCCATGATTCATTTCGCTTGGTACTTCCCTTTTGCAGATGTCAACATTTCTTGAAACCGCTGTATATCGTGTGTTAGCAAATAACATACCAGTGAACAATGCTTATCTCACGCTTTGATCGGATACTCGAGCTCGGAATATCCAGTTCTGTACATGCGTGACCAAAAGACATCTCGTTTCGTGGTTGTTTCGTATTAATGAACGAAGCAGTTACAACCGCAAACACACAAAAAACACTAATTCGAATTGTCTCTCTTCAGTAATAAATTAATCTATTTCGGTTTCTACAATTCAACTTTCAAAATAGAAAAGCCAGCTAGTGAACTCCACGAAAGTGTTTTGTTTACCAACACTCGCACACGAAAAGTTTGTGTTGCGAGCCGGAAGATATATATTTTTTTGCTCTTGTTTTATTTGTTAAAGGTTAAAATTTTGTCTGTTTCTATTCACTGGATTGATATTTACTAAAACGGAAGAATCTCCCTCGAAGACCGTACATACATGTAGCAAAAGATATTCACCTCAACGCATTCGTTGCTCAATAAATATCATCATCTCTAGTCACCTGTATTTCGGTGGGGGGGGGGGGGGATGTAAATAACCATACAGTAGTATTTAGCCATATGTACACCTGGACGAGTAGATGACGTCAGACAGTACATGTACAATGTGATACTAACAGCAACACGTCACAATATCAGAAAGGGACCGAATGAGGCAGCTGTTTTCAGAACCTAACTTGTCTTGTACAGAGTTGTCCTCTGCTCTGTTCTGTGTTTAGGTGGCGCGGAAGTAACCACAGCAACTAGAACTAGGTTGTTCCATAGGGAGGGTTTATGGAGACTTGGGGCGATGGTTCTTGCTTGCAAGTCCCAGCCTGGCAAAGGCCATCTGACTACGCAACCGCATTAGCTCCCAGTAGATTTCTGTAACTAGAAGAATTATAAAAATAAAACAACAATTAAATTGGCAGTACAGTAGTATAAAAGATAAATACCACAAACAGAAAGATGGGAAGACAGTTCTATTACTTCTATTTACGTTTGTGAAACTGGTTAATTAGAACATGTTAGGGAAACCCTATTTGACAACAAATGAAATGAGGAAAAATTAACTGATTCCTTTTTCTCGGATTGTGCGTGTGTAAATGTGTGTGTGTGTGTGG
>JAOBRG010357373.1:0-12892 GCA_027574985.1 Umimayanthus nakama
TCTTCTGTTCCGTCTCCGTTTTACAGAGTTTGTATGGAGCTTCGTGCTTCCGTCTCCGTCTCCGCTTCCGTCTCCGTGGCAAGTGTGAACCAAGCTTAAGGATTTCCGCAACGTTTTATTACGAGAAGCGCCACTCTGAACCTTTTTTGTTGTAAAATTCTTATCCAGTAAATTTGCAACCTTTTTCTCGCTATACGCAGGTATTCAATCTTTCTGTAGTCTTGAGATCTTGTGTCAACATTTTATATTTGGGAAAGTATAAGTCGTAACGCAGCTTTAAATAGCTTAAAAGTTAGAAATGAAACTTGACATTTGTTAGCGTTTCAATATTATCTTTCCTGCCAATGTCTACTCTATGATATGAATTTAAACGCACAAGTTCTTATTTACAACCAGCTGCTCTGAGTCCCTGAAATAAGCCAATCGGGGGCAAGGACGTCTGCAAAACCGTATACACAAAATTAATAAAGCCTGGAGCGAGCATGGAGTCGAGGCATTGTAGGGCAGAACAAAAGAATACCGTAAACTATCTATTAAACGCCCGGGGCGTGTATTTAATTTTCGTATTAAAAGAGGGGGCGTCTAATAGATACGAGGCGTTTGTTAGAAGGGGCGTTTATTTCTTATCTAAAGTAACGCATTCTAATCATTATCGCTTACTTTGACTTTGAACTGTAGCAAGACACGATTTCTAAGCCCTTGATCCAGAGAGGACTTTAATAAATAAACTATTGGGCGATAAGGTGGTTTATATACTCTTTATTCTTGGGAAGACATTATCAGTTATGGAAAAATAATAATTTCTGGGATTATATAGGGGGGCGTCTATTAGATAAGGGGCGTTCAATAGAGAGGAGCGTTTAACCCAAAATTATATTCAGGGTGGCGTCTATTAGATACGGGGCGTTTATTAGGAGCTTGGCGTTTATTAACCCTATTCCGCCTGGGCTTTTTTGGAGTTCCTGGGCCTGGGGGGGGGAAGAAGGGGGCTTGAAAAGCCCCCCCTCCATAAATCCCAAAGTATTGACGCTATTGCCGTGAAACTTGGAGGTTAGACAGAGCTTGGTTACCTAATTAATTTGAATAGGATACACGCTAATATGACGTCATGATGGCGTCATAGTGCTGTCATTTTCCCCAAAATCGGTATTTTTTAGGTGTTTCTTCTTATATTTGTGCAGAAGGCCAACCTAGCCAAAAACTCTTTATTAAAAGAACTTGATCAATACGTCGAACAACAAACTTTGATTTTAGACCGTTTAAATCATTTGAATGTTCTTTATTGCAGAATATACATAGGATTTAGAGAAATGTGAACTACAAAACAGGAAGTGGCAGATTTGGCACTCCTTAAATGCTAATTGTGCTTAATGTGGTGTATGATTTTAAGCTAATTGTGTGAATAGGGTCTTAAATTAACCAAACAAACCGAAATTCGGAAATGGAAAATATCGGAAAGTCAAAATTAGACCATTATTATGACGTCATTCGCCAGATTTTACGTTTTGCCCTTTTACTTAAATGACGTCATCGATGACGTCACAGTTCGGCCGAAAAAACCTCAGATAATTTTTTTTCTTAAAACTATAGTGTTCAAGATTACCAAGTTACTTGATCCCAACCATCACAATCCAGTTTAGTTAAAAAATAAACAAGAAATCCAAATTTCAGGTAAACATGCCCTCAAAATGCTGTTGCCATGGCAACATCAAGCTCCACAACCAATTTTTTCACACATCACCAAACTGCCAGTTAAATTTGAGGAAAACTCCTATGATATGGAGGGATTATCTTCAATCGTCTGAAATTGCCTGCTATTCATAGTTGGCGTGGGCATCAAAAGACCCCCCTCCCCCCCAGGCGGAATAGGGGTTAAATCATTTACGGTATTTCAAATGAACTCGGTGTATATCATGTCGTTCCGGGCCCCATCCGCGAGACAAGGCGCACAGAGTCGTTACAAATGAAACTCATGCGTTTAGTGATTTACTCTTGTGTTTATATTAAGACCTAATCTTCTTTCCAGAAATTCCCTAAATTTGACTCCTTAGTCTAAAGTACTGCTTGAAGAGCGGCTTAATGATATACAGTTTTGCAGATGACGTCACAGGGTCAGATTAGCTGGAATAGGCCTTTTGCAACAACAGGTCACATGGTGCAAAATCCGCCATACTGGATTGCAAAAGAATGTGCCAGCCTACAAAATAATACGCAAGTAACTAGAAAAGTGTAATTTTTCATTGTTTACATTTCCCCGTGGAAACTTGCCCATTCTTTTGCTCTCCAGTATGGCGGACTTTGTACGAAGTGACCTGCTGTTGCAAAAGGCCTATTCTATCCAATACTGATTATTCCTAACTAGTAAATGTACGCTTGACAACACACAGTTCGAAGGATTGAAGAAACAGTTCTAAAGAAAATATACTCTTACAACTCGGCCGAATTCTTTGTTATGCTTTATTCTCTGTGTCTATTGTTCGTTGTCTCTTTTTAATGGGTCGATTA
This sequence comes from Umimayanthus nakama, assembly GCA_027574985.1. NCBI lineage: Eukaryota > Metazoa > Cnidaria > Anthozoa > Zoantharia > Parazoanthidae > Umimayanthus > Umimayanthus nakama. The sequence goes on from JAOBRG010357373.1 coordinate 2,506, forward strand.
AGGTAGCTGCTACATGGTGTAGATTCGAACGACGAAAATACATCCCAAAACCGACTAAAAAGTAAGAACAACTGCAGTATTCTGGAAAGAATGAGTCGAAACGGCGAAATTACTTTGTCGGTTTAACTCAATATTTGCAATTGTCAGAGTTCAAGCGGCATCAAGGTCGTGACATTTGACGCTTATGATCGATTCAGTTAAGAACTTGTGGTTAAAAGAAACACACGGTCAAGCAGAAGTAACTTGTTATAATATTTTATTCACGTTTATGAAGAATTGGAGTACAGAAATTGACAAAAGAGAAGAACAGACAAGAGCGTTTCACAGAACAGCTGAAACTGCAATGCAAAATATGTAAATTACAGCCACAGCAAGGCTGCGACACGATCACACACAAAACTGTAACATCTGAAAATAACTTAAGTGGCTTCCCACTCGTCCTTTCCGACCGGTCGAAAAGAACTGGTTCTGGCTTGTTTAAAGGTTCGCGCGCGCGCGTTAATTTTTCCCGCCATAACCTTTCAAATTCCCGCGCTTTTGCCGATCGGAGCGGAAGAACTGAGCAGCTCTGATCCCATGAGCAGGGACATTCTGGCCAGAACCAGTGCCCGGCAAACCGGACAAATAAAGGAAAGAGACCTTAGATATCAACTTAAACCATTACACTGCCGCTTGGGTGCAGCCGACAGAGATCTCCCCGTTAGTGCAGCCACTGAAGACTGTCATAAGATGACAGACATATGTCAATGAACTGCGCGGTTGACACCCACTGGGTCAGTACTTCAAGACATAGAGGGCAAAATTTAACAACAACGTTTGATCTCAGGTGAGACAAATCATGTGATCAACTCCACTGGTCAATAACACTGTTTGTCGTGCCACCCGAGCAACTATTACTAACAAAGAAGGCAATAAAAACAAAAGTGAGTCAATCTTTCAAGACAATGGTTGCGACTTACTGTTCGATACCAAAGTTTGCTACCCACCCGAGCAGTAATCACTATTTTGAGGCTAATAGAAGTATTGGTGGGCCACTCTTACAAGACAATGCTTGTGACCAACTGGCCATTGACAGAATTTGCTACCCACTCGATCAATAACCATTACACTTGGAGGCTAATAACACTAATAGTGGGTCAATCTTTCAGACAATGCTTATGACCAACTGGCCATTGACAGCGTTTGCTACCCACTCGATCAACTATCATTACCTGGAGTCTAATGAAGCTAATAGTGGGTCAAACTTTCAGACAATGCTTGTGATGAACCGGCCAATGACAGCGTTTGCTACCCACTCGATCAATAATCATCACTTGGAGTCTAATGACACTAATAGTGGGTCAATCTTTCAAACAATCTCTGTGACCTACTGGTCAATAACAGGGTTTGCTACCCACTCGATCAATAATCATTACTTGCAGTCTAATGAAGCTAATAGTGGGTCGAGCTTTTAGACAATGTTTGTGACCTACTGGTCGCTACCCACTCGATCAATAATCATTACTTGCAGTCTAATGACACTAATAGTGGGTTAAACTTTCAGACAATGCTTGTGACCTACTGGTCGCTACCCACTCGATCAATAATCATTACTTGCAGTCTAATGACACTAATAGTGGGTCAAACTTTCAGACAATGCTTGTGACCTACTGGTCACACTGTTTGCTACCCACTGTTTGCTACCCACTCGATCAGCAATCGTTACATGGAAGCTAATGGCAATAGTGGGTCAATACTTTCAAGACAGTGCTTGAAACCAAAACAAAATTGAACTCACAATCTGGATCCGTTTACACCATACCGGAAAGCTGTCATTGCTTCATAAAAGTAACCCATAATGGATAGACATTCTTCTTGCAATTACAACACGTTCTTGAGTCCACATCTCGTGCCAAATCAAATACGAGTTCCAGTGTTTTTGGAAGGTTATGTCACACATCGGAAAACCTTTTCGTTCATTGAAAAAACAGTGAAAACACTCATCCAACGGAGCGCCACAACAGTGCCCTTAGCCACGCAACAAAGTTATCTGTTATAGCGCGTTTATATTGCATCATTCATTGGAAATGAATGAAACAACATTCACTGTTCACACATTACCAGACACAGGTTTACACCGGTATAAAAGCTATCCGTTTAAGTGTAAAGGAGTCCTTTTGCAGCAACACTGAACTAATTTATCTACTGAATTAATACCCAGACCCCTGCCATACTGGATTAGGAGAACAAGTTTCATGGATGAGTGATAACCCTCTAGAAGCAAAGAAAAGCCGCGATACTTAAGGGTTTTCGTCATAAAAAAGGTTTACTCCTAATCCGTTCTTTTGTTTTAGTAGGAAAAGAATACAAACTAAGAGGGCGATTTTTTATTCACAATTCTGGAATGAGAATGGTTGGTACAGAATGCATTCGCAACATTCTATTCATCCTGCCCCTGAGAGCAGAGTGGATGGAATGGCGTTCTGTCCATTCCGGAATACGAATGAAGAATAGAAGAACGCGCGCATTCCACATTCTGGCAATTGTGAATAAAAAATCGCGCTCTCACTTATTCCTATCATTTACGTTAACCGACTTGAACACTTCTTTGGTAATTCACTGAGTGCAAAGTCACAAAACTCGACGACTCTAAAGGTTGGCAAGGGCCTGCGCACATGTGCACAGCAAGTTTCGCCTGTACAGCAACCAATTTCGTTTCTTCCTTGTAAGGGCCCGGCACGGGCCGTGGAGTAGAGCTTTATGTCCTTGCCTTCAGCTTCTTGTTTTACCAACTTACTTCTTATTTTCTTCATTTTATAAAAACAGAAGACTTACTGTTGGCTGTGTCTTCGGTTTTGTTTAGTGTGTCGATACTTGTCAGTAACAACAAACAAACCAGACGTTACTATCGTATATTAATCATAATCTGTGTTCTCTCTGAACCAAAAATATATTATTTCAAGCATAACAAAGAAAGTACCGTATTTTTTTATTAAACGCCTTTCTCAAGCAAATAAATAAATAGACGGCTGCTTATATGGGAAGGGGTGTCGACTTGAAAACATTTGTGTATTCAACTTGCACAATTATTTACATCTGAAATTCTTTCGAACCACCCAATTAATACCAGTTTCTCGTGCTTGGACGTCTTCCTCTAAAAATTTGACACATAAATAAACTCTCCGGGCATTTAAAACGGAAATACGGTACTTTACTTAGTTCAACTAAGTTTGATTTAATTTAATTTAATATTATACAATAATGTACTTTTTAAAAACCAAATGTTCAAAAATTAATAACTAACCTTAACAAGACGTCTCGATCTTTGTACGTGCAAAGCTAACAATAGAAAACAAGAAACTTCTAACATTTGGAAATTAGACACAAAAATCAACACTATTCAAAGAAACACTAAAACCTAACTGTACGTCTTTGCTTCGTCCACAGAACAACAATTGATATTACCACAAAATTACAACGGCATTATGTTTGTTCCTGTATACTTAAACAATAATCTATCACAGTGACAATTGCAATTACCACAAAACTACAATGACACTTTTAGTCCTTTATACTTTAGCAATCTATCGAAATTAACACATTTGAAAGAATAAAAAAACACCACACTACTAAACCCTCACAAAACACTGATGATTTTTTTTAGGTTCATTGCTGAATATTTTAAATATTTATGTAACAGTAACAAAAATTAATTCAAAGCAAGGAATACGAACTCACGTCGAAAATACTAACATATACTGTGTACTTAACAGAAAACCACAGATCTAATTTATGTAGGAGGAAAATAACAACATAGACACAACATTTTGGAGTAAGGAATTCTGAACTACCTTTGTATAGACCTTTTACAGGTAGCAATATGTCCCTGGTCAGCTGGTGGCCTGCTGCCATTCGGTAAATACTTTGTTACCTCTATTTTTGAATCTGCTTGTTTACGGTTGGTAGGCTTCCGTTGCTTCATTCAACGCCTCACTTCTTTGGAACCAGAGTGAAATTAGCAGCCAGGCGAACTTTCGAACTTGCACCGCTCTTCTTCAGCTTATTAGTCGTAGCACCTTTGCCAGCTTTTTCCTCGGTTGTTGTCTCAGAGGAAGCTCTAAACGAACGCTCGAGCTTCGAAACATGAACCGGATTTCTTTTCTTTTCGGACGAGCTACACGCTCCTTGTTCTGCCGTGTGCAGAGCTGTGTACTGTTCAGGAATATCTCCTGAAGGCTGGCGAGAGGATTCGCCACTGAAGATGGCTCTCTTCAGCAGAGCTTCTAACTGTTCGAGGTCTGAGACGGAACGCTCTCTGCTGTTCGAAGGGGTTTCATCAAACGTGCTTCTATTCTTGTTAGATAAAGCAGCAACCTCGAGATCTTTTATCTCTGACGCGGGCTCGCACCTGACGAATTCTACTGGGTCTGGTAGTCGACTCACATCTGTGAGGCCAGTAAGAAGCCCATCTGTATCAAACTCTGTGAAGGAAATCAGGTCCCCCACTGGGGTGGGGTCGGGTACTGCTGGCCTTATGCCTGGCTCAGGAATACAATCTGGTACTGGGCTGCTCAACCAGTCATTCAAGGAAGGTTGGAATCCGACTGCTCCAGAGAAAGTTCCGTTTGAGAGACTGATCAAATCTGCAGCAGTGAGATATCCAGTACAGTGAGACAATCTACACCTGGGATAGTTTCTTAAGTTATGAAATCTTTAACAGAAGATTGCAGTTTTTATAGTCGTCTTTTAAAGTTATAAACCAAAAAACAGATTAGTACACAAAAGTCTACCGTCTAATTCTTCAATTAATAAAACTATTTTCAACTTATTTTCTATGAATGTCTTGTAGGAACTGAAAATTTGACCACGGCAGATTTCACGATAAATGTGCTTCACGTAAAGCCTAGACTACTTTCTCGTTTCAACCAAAAAAGGAATATTAGACTTGCCCTTTTTAAAAAAAAACAAGTCGTAGTGTAAAAATATTTTAAAGCATTTCTGCCGTCATTCTAAAACCCCTGGCTCAAGTGCTGTATAACTTCTATTTTCTAAGTTGTATTTATATCGATATCTTTACACGCAAATCCATGTTTGTTGTGCAAATTTTAAAATTTTTCTGTGTACGCTCCTTGTCTTAGCTTTTTGCATTTTTTTAATTGGGTGCAAGCGTCCTCTGCAAACCATCAGGCGTTTGGTGGCCAATGACATCCACAACTTACATCAGTATTTCAAACGCTGCAATAAACCCAACTCAACATTGGGTATCTTGTTTTCAGAAACATTTACGCAGCTTCTAAAATAATCGAGTCAAATGAAACTGTCCAAGTTGAACGCTGCTACCAGTAGCCTTAGAGTAACTAACATTTGTCTGCTTACCCGCTCCACTGTCAACTTGGCTTCTATAGTTTTGGAGTCCAACGCGGCTGATCTGTTGCTCGTCAATCTCTGCAAATGGAGAGAACAATCACAAGGTCATCTTCTAATAGAAAAGAGTAGCCAGATGTCGTTTTGCAAAAAAAAATGGTTAATCAATAAAGTGCAAATTTTTCACATTTTTTTTTTTGGTTTGTGACAGAACTAAACAATGGTGAAACCAAATACAATGTTAATTGAACAAAGCGACTCTCTGAATTCTGTGAGATGTCTAAATTTCTTCAGTAAAAATTGCACGTTCGAACAATTCGTCACCAACAATTAACAAAGATATGCAGCTTCTTGAATTGCATAAATGTCTCTAAGTAAAGCGATGAAACACCAAGGCAGAACTACTTTTGACAAACGTTAACAAGAAATCCTTACTAAAAGCTATGTAAGGTTTCAAGCGGCTTAATCTCGCCAATTCAAGCCACCATCAATCGCTATGTCAGCTATTTTACAGTAAAATTATTTATCTTTCAAAACTTTAGACTGCATGGCTTTGAACTTTTTACGTCTTAGGTATTCCGACTACTTCTAACGTTTAAAGCGCCGTACCTTCTTCAACAACAACCGAATCTGAATCCGATTCACTGTTGCCAATAACGCTACTTCCAGCACTTGTTGGTGTCTGTTGTCTTGAAGGTGGGCGCGATGAGCCTGGAGTTAATAATATGGTATTACGTGTAAACAGGTTACAGCAATCTCACATAACAAAACATTACCGCACTGATATCTCACCTTTCTGCTCCAGTTAACTGTGGAACTCGTACAGAGTCAACTCAGCATTTTTCCCCAGTAATTTAATTTTTTTTACGACAGTATACCGAAGCATCCGTCGTCAACAGTTAATCATCAGCCATAGCGAGAATATGGCAAAACAAATCTCTCTTAAACTTAGTTCCATTTCGGCTGTGTACAACAATTGTATGATATGGAACCTGCACACTCCCTCTGATAGCCGGAGGAGTGTAACAACAGTCTCCACCTTCTGAGAATAAGAATAGCAATACTAACCTAATAAGTGGAGTGTAATGGTAAATCAAATATAATAAACAGGAAGAAAGCATCAAGCATAACTTCAAAAATATCTATGGTAAGTACCTTGGATTCGGTACTGGGAGCCTTCGTTCAAATTCTTGGTTAACTACGGTGCTCAAGTCCTCACACCAGTTGACTCCTCAAGCTGGTGTTGTTGTTGTTGTTATTATTATTATTATTACTATTATTACTATTACTATTATTTATTATTTTTATTATTATTATTATTGTCATTTCTTTTTTAACTTATATTAATATCATCTTAATCACCTACTCTGTTCGGAAAACAATCAGTTACTCACTTGTCACTGGAGGTTCGAGGTCCAGAGCCAACTCTCCCTGTTCCACTGACACCACCATCTTTTCTGAACCCTTGCCAATCGTCCGCACTATGTGAGGAATCGCGCTCAATACCTCGACAATACGATTGTATCCATAATCAGAAGCTCTACAGGGCCTACCATAATACTGCTGGTAAGCCGGGGCAAAGCGATTCAATGACACACAACCATCATTGAGCGACAGCAGTTTGTCAGTCTCAAGTGCGAAAACTTGAAGTGGTGACAACTGGACTTGAGCTGTCGTGCCGGAACTTGAAACCTTAAAACGACGAAGAAGTATTTAAAAACATCAGCTACTGTTAAGTTAAATAGGAAAGGTAGGGAGAGAGTGCTCATTAAAATCAATGAAGCTACTATACAGCATTGTTCATATTATATAGAGTTTTGATTAAACAGGTTTGTAAAGTATTTTCCAGCAGAGCAAGACTTTTGGCTCAAAGTTTATAGCAAATAAAGCTTGGAAATAGTCATCCAAATCGGATTCAGTCCTGAAAATGTTTATGCTTGCTAGCTACAAGAACTTGATAATATAAGTTTAATAAATCATGTTTAGGTGAGTACGCGGCATGAGAAACTAACTAAAAAAGGCTCGAAGAGATGTAATCAGAGTGCGAATAACAAAGCAAGTAGATAAGCCCGAATAAAACATAAGACGGTGTTGCGTCACATAATGCATTCTTAAAAAGATAAATACGTTGGCAAAAATATCAAACCTTGAGATGAAGAATGACTGACCTCAATAACTGTTTGTAAAGACTTCATAAGGTCGGGCAGACTAGCGAATCCACAATTCTTGTACATCATTTGTCGACCAAACAGCTTACTGTATTCGCCATGGAACTGGTCAATTCTTAGTGGCTTATCCAACACAGGTTGAGAGATGAACACTTTCACTATTTCACTTGCAAGGGTCTTGAGTCCACATCGGTGCTGCAGACAAACTTCTTTTACCCTGACATCTGCACTGCCACGCACCTGACACATAAGTATCATCGCCATCATCATACAAAAACGTGTAGGGCAGAACCATTGGTGGATTAATTACTCAATACTCTAAGAGCAGAGGCTAAATAGGGCAAATAATGGCCTAGTTTGTCGTTATTATTCTTCTAATTGTCATCATATCTAGGAATAAGCAATGCTCATAGGTCGCATTGTGCGAGACTGTACTTGGAGATAAACTAAAAATTAAGGCAATGTGACATTGTTTCTTTTCAGATAGGACGACTTTGTTGATGCCATAAATTAATTTTCCACTTTACTAGACTCTTGAATATTAACAAAATATATGTACGTCTTTTCACTCACAAAAAAAGTTAAAAACATGATTAAATACACATTATTTTGTTGTATTGTACGGTACTGGCGGATAACCAGTGATAAAGCTCATGTTCAAAGTTTACGTGTTACTCGAGAATATGACCCTCAGAAATTCCTGCAAAACAAAAATTCACCGAGAAGAAAAGGGGGTGTACTTCGGCGGTGCGCATAAGTGTACAATTTTTGCTCACGTTTTGACCGTTTTGTTTAAATGAAGTTTGTCTTGGTCATGTTCTTTCTGATTCTGTGGTGATTCCTTTTGTTGTTACAGTCATTTTTAGAGCATTTGTAATGACATAAGCTAACATTTAGAAATTATCTTCCGTTTTCATGCTCTTGCATTTTAAATCTGCACATTATGCAACTTGGGAACTGTGGACATTCCCCTTTTTCTTGAGCTCTCAAAGGATTCCTTAAAAGATCAAGGGCATGCAAGGGCATAGGACCAAACAACTTACAGTAACTGCAAAAGGTAAGTGCTATACCCACCTCCACGACATCTGTGAGCTCGCTGAGTAACGTTGTTAGGTCTCTGCAGTGGAATTCCTTGGGTTTTATATGATGGCCATATTGCTTGCAGAACAGGTCATTAAATGTGGACAAAGCCACTTTGCACTCTGGGTACTTCATTAGAACAACAGCTATTTTGTTGGCAAGTTTTCTGCGTTTCGGAGGCATCCGTCCTTTAAGAACAAAATAGTAATTATAATCACAATTCTTAAACAACTCTCACAGATACACATACAAGCAAGTTTTAACGCTCATTTTCAAATAAACCTACACCAAAAAAGGACATTGTCAAGAGATTTTATACAGAAACAAGAGCCGGATAACTAAGGTGCAATAGAAAATTATATACATATAAAGACATATCGAAGTCGGGACAATCTATACATTAACATCAAAGTTTGATTATAAGCGTGCCAGTATGCAAGACTTGGAGAAATAAATAATATCATGACTTACTTTCCACGTCAGATAGGAGCAAAAGAATACGATCATACGACGACCCTTTTAACTGAAATTAAAAAAAGTCTGCATTACTTCAACACATTCCGTTCCGAACATTCACTGTGTACAAAGCTATTTAACAATTATTCCACGAACGCGCGTTGGATATGAACTTTTAGATAGCGGACGAGGTGCGAAGCACCGAGTCGGCTATCAAAAGCTCATATCCAACAAGCGTGAGTGGAATCATTGTTTTATTAAATACCAAACACTGGATAAAAATAACTTGAATTCTATTTTCATCGGTCATTTTAAGGGAAATTTTTCCATAATAAAATTGTCAATTTCCGTATTTGGACAAATTACAGTATACAGGATTTATACCGTGCGTAGAGAGCCAATCAGATTGCAAGAATTTCAATATTCAATGCTTGGTATTTAATAAACTCGGGATATTCGAGTCCAAACACAGGGATAAAAGTATTATTACGGGTCGAAGAGAACGAGATAACTTGTTTTCTTGGACAATTTCAAATCGAAGTTTCAATAGTATCTTACCCGGACGACATGTCGGTGTATACTTAACAATGAGATATTCAGATAAACTTTTCTTTTGTGTATCAACATTTTTAACATGGCTGTTGAGTAAGAAAATAAGGACGTATATCAAAAACTGATCGTTTAAGACTTCAGTGGAAAACGAGGTCACTTTAAATAGCAGATCTTACTAACTTGGACATCATTTCCAAAAGAATGAACCAACTCCTCCAACTTCACTTGTCCGATAGGGAACTTCCGGTTGTACAGCTTCCGGTACGCGGCAGGTAGGCGGTTAACCAATAGGAAATGTCCTTCTTGTTGCTCCAGCAGGGCTAGCACGTCAGACGCTGTACTCTTCAGTGTGACTTTAGGCGGTAACGACAAATAACTGGCGCCCTCTTTCTCTACAAACTGAGCAAGTATTCAACTTAGTACAACTACAAACAACCACTCTGGCTAGTAAGCACATCAAACGCTGTACTCTTCAGTGTGACTTTAGGCGGTAACGACAAACAACTGGCGCCCTCTCTCTACAAACTGAGCAAGTATTCAACTTAGTACAACTACAAACAACCACTCTGGTTAGTAAGCACACCAGACGCTGTACTCTTCAGTGTGACTTTAGGCGGTAACGACAAATAACTGGCGCCCTCTTTCTCTACAAACTGAGCAAGTATTCAACTTAGTACAACTACAAACAACCACTCTGGTTAGTAAGCACATCAGACGCTGTACTCTTCAGTGTGACTTTAGGCGGTAACGACAAATAACTGGCGCCCTCTTTCTCTACAAACTGAGCA
>JAOBRG010357384.1:0-12888 GCA_027574985.1 Umimayanthus nakama
CGCTGGGATCGCCCAGATCGCTGAAGAGTGATTTCCATATAATCGCTGGGATCGCTCAACTGATTTTTCAGCGATCCAGGCGATCGCAGCGATTATATGGAAACCGGGCTTAAACACCCCAATGTGAATTTTTAAACTCAAAACAACTAGGAAACAAGTTATAAGATATTTTTAGAAGTGGTGAATTGTTTGTAATGAAGTTGTTTTTACGAATTTTAGTGTGGGTGTTTCGCATAACAAATACACCACCATCTCTTGGGAAATGAAGGTGTTGACAGTAGCTATTTAATGTCCTTACTTTAAATTAGTTTCAGTCAGTAAGAACGTGATAAAGGATTTATATTGGTCGCTATATATGGCAACGAACACCGTAGCCCGCTTCTTTTGGAATTTAAGAATGTTTTACAAAATATTTAAGGCTAAAATGTTTTAATTAATATCAAGTATTTATGCCAGGAGCAGAGGATACTTGTGATAAGAGAGGACTTTCAAAGCAAATAGCAAATTTCAAGTTTCCACTCTTTTGCCATGGTCATGGGAATAGGAGCAGAAAAGACAAAAATTCTAAAATGTTTTTTATAATGTTTTAGAACTTTTCTCATGAAAAAGAAGTGTTCTCATCAAATTTCTAGTGTATTTCGGTAAAATTAACGCCAAACAGTGAAATAAACCGAAAATAGACAATCGGTGGTATCATGATTACGTCATTCTGCATTTTAGTAACAGTTCGCAACTCCACAAAGCTAGTTTGCACCTCCTCTAGCAAAATAATGTGTGCTGTATTATTTGACACTTAAACACTTTGTACTGTCTCAAACTACCGTATCTACCTTTAAAATCAACTTAACTACCTCGCTATGACGTCATATCATATTTGAATTAATAATATGGCAAAGTTTCATTTGGCGTAGGGGTAAATAAGCCACCTTTCCCTCCTTCCACCCGCTCCCCGCCATCCCCCCCCCCCCACACACACCCACACACCCAGCTTATGTTGGGCCGCCTTTGCTAAGTAAAGTTTCCACCAAAAGACTCATTTCTCGCGGTGTGTAAATTTCAGCCAATATGAGTATTAAATGAACAGTATTCGTTCATACGATTATTGGCTGCTTGTAAAAACAGATTTTTTTGTTAGGGATCTGCAAGAAAACAAGATAACCGCCATCGTCAGGGCCGCTTTCGCGAATTTAGAGATGTTAGAGGGAATGTGAGTACTTCTTAAAGGAATTAGAACATAGCTGGCAATTTTTCGCGCTCTTTTTGTATGGCGACATCGTGCATCTAAATCTCGATAGACGCGCGCTCGTGCGTCTATCAAATCGCGTGATTGCATTAAACCAATCAAAACGCTCAGAATAGTTTAGGAGAATTCCGTATTTTGTCAGTTTTGGTTTAAAGTGGCAATGTTCTAAAAGAAATGGTCCATGCTTTAGCTGTACATCTATCGAGTTGTGGATGCACTTGAGAAGTTGGGAGAACACTCAAGAAGCAAGAGAAGCACTCGGCTTCGCCTCGTGCCACTCAAACGCTTCTCTCGTGCTCTCCCAACTTCCCGCGTGCATCCATAACTGGATAGACGCACGACAAGCATGGACCATTTCTTAAACAGAATGCTTTATAGCTTATGCTAGAGCGGTATTAAAATTTAAAAATTTAAAACTGGATCGTAAAATTAAAAATTGAGTAGCGAGTATTACAACTAGGCAACTAGTAAAATCTTGACTTGAGTTCAAATAAATCTCGATGTCATTTTGACTATTCCCTTAATCTTTGTAGCTTTATTCCAAAAGAGTGCATTAACCTAAAAAATAAGTATATTAGATCAGTAAGGATGTTTGGACCTATTCCGTAACGGTTCTCAATTGTAAAAATTGGTATTTGGGGGGGACAATAATGAAAGACGTCACTCCAATCAAAACGCCTGCTTGCTCAATTATTTACCGGCGTTAACCTTATTATTTTGTCTGGGCTTATTTGGAGATCCTTGCCTTGTGGGGGGAGGGGGGGGGGGAAGAGGGGGCTCCATATAGTATTGGTGATATTGGTGATATTGTTATAAATTTAGAGGTTAGGTAGAACATTACTACATAATTTATTACAATTTAATATACGCCAATAAGACCTCATGAAGTAACATAACTTTCCCAAGAATCAGTGTTTTTTCGTATTTACTTCCAAGTTTTGTGCAGAAGGCAAACACAGCCAAAAACTCTTGATTAAAAGCACCTGATCAATACGACAAACATAAAATTTTTATTGTAGTCTCTTCAAATCATATGAATATCATGTATTGCAATACAGAATTTAGAGAACTATGAACTAGAAAACGAGAAGTTTGGGTGGTAGCACCCCCAAAAAAGGCTTTCCGATCTGAAAATTGGAGCTTTGAAGCAATCAAGATGAAACTTTCAGCACCTGTAGTCTATGGCTAATAATGAACACATCTTTTGAATTTAATTGGATGACGTCATTACCTTTAATTTTGCCAATTTTTTTATGCAAGTTAAAGTTTGAAAACAAAACTGTAAATTTTTGACAGTTTTTTCAACTTCATTTTTTTCCGTTCATTTATTTTGAGGCTGTGAAAAATTATTTTCTACTAGTTTCAAGCAAATTCGCTGCATTTTTGCTAAAAAAAATTCAAGAAGGTTGCCCAAATGACGGACATATTGTTAAACAAACTTTTGCCATAGCACCAGTTCTTAACTAAAGCTTGATTGTTATTGTGAAAGTTAACTAGCTACCCCTAAGCTGCACACACGCCAAGGCTTGGTCTTTTACATGCATATGTTTATTAAAATATATTTGTATTAAGGATGGGTTACCAAATGAGACTATATGTCCTGTTACACTAATATAAACATATTTAACAATTATTCCACGTACGCGCGTAGGACACGAGCTTTTAGATAGCGGATAAGGTGCTGAAAACCGAGTCGGCTATCATAAGCTCATATCCAACAAGCGTGAGTGCAATATATGTTTTACTAAATACCAGACACTTTATAAAATATCTTGAATTCTCTTTTCTACCGAATCGAGATTTCGGTAATTTTAAGGAAAGACGACAGTTTCCATACTTGGACAAATTGCAGTATATAAGATTTATACCATGAGTAGAGAGCCAATTAGATTACCAGAGTTTCAATATCCAGTGCTAGGTATTTTAGTGTATAAAATAATGCGCACCTAACTAAAAAAAGGTCTTCTTCTGATTTGTTGTATTGTGCATTGCGCATTGTTGCATACCCCCTGATTACTAGTCGGGTATGTTACCACTACACTTCCGCGAGAACCATACATGCTGACAACATAGCTACCTTACGGACTGTGCACGTGTACGTAAGTTTTCCCCGGTGATTTTTTCTAAGGGTTTGATGGGAATGCCTTTAACTCTAAACGCGTGCCTTTTGACCATATAATTTCTGAATAACAGCGTGCTCAAACTCAAAAGAGTGAGCAATGCATAAAGCAGAGCGGTATTAAGTCTAAGAGACAACAAAAATAGTATGGGCGTTTTCAAATCAAAGAGTGCTCAACATAACAGAACAGTTACCTGAGTTTCAGTCTGAAATGGAACAAAATAAACTCAATCTGCAGACAGTCCTGTTTCGACCTTTGAGTTCTCATCAGTGCAGCTCAGAGTGGTTTGAAAACTGAAATATGCCCATTGTATATATTTGTTATAAGCCTGTATCTTTCCAGATCTTCTAACCGTGCAGTCTTAAGAAAGTATTTATTATTTTATGCCAATATCCAAATTATAACCTGGAGCAACATGTCAGTGAACAACTATTGCTCTGTTATATTTAGCTCTTTTCTTACTTTTTAAGGAGCGTGTTAAATCAGTAGCCCATAAATAGGAGCCTTCGTCTCCTATGATAAGCCTTTGAGTTAACCCTTTTCCGAGTAGATTTATGTACAAAACGGCTCTCAGGGGAGGTTTCGCACGCATACAGTTCAAAGACCCTAAGAAAAACAGAATTACATAGAGTGTACTGTTTTACGTCACATTCCCCAATAATCTAGCAATTTTTCTACGCTGGCCATTGATAACGGCCGTTCTAAATGTAATTGAGCTATTCGGGAAAAGGTCGACTCAAGAAATCAGTGGAGGTAGATGCTCCTATTGATCGGCTCCTGATTGAACATGTTGTACAGTACTGGGTTAATTAAAGGCTACATATTGGGGCAAAGAAAGGATCTCAAAACTCAATACCTTCCATTTCTTCCTTCATGAAACGGAGAAATTTTCAAATACTCGCATAAAATGGCTCTTGATTTTTTAACATTACACCCTCAAAACATTTAGCAAAAAGGGTAGTTTGAAAAAGTTACTTTTAGTAATATCTTTTATTCTGCATTAGGGTTTTGATAACTGGAATTTATAATGAAAACCGGGTTTGATTAGGATTCTTAGAAATGCAACTAGCTTACAGTTAAAATCATAGCTGAATATAAGTATGTTTACAACTCACCTGAATTCTTTTATAGAGTTCTTACCGAAAATCCCTTGGTGTGTGGTTGTGAGCTGTTAACAGCCTTTATTGGTGTCGATGGAACAAAGGTTCAAGTATCTGGAACTTGCCAAAACAAAACGGAAGGAACTAAGGAAGAGTTGTCGTCGTATGTGAATAGACCCCTATGCAGTAAGTACTGGGTTCACCAAGAGGGGGAGGGAGGGGGGTGACTTGAGGGGACACAGAGGGATACTAAGGGTGTTGGCCAGAATTTTTTGATACCCTTTAAGTTATTTCAGTTCAAAGAATCTGTTTTCGTAGACGTCCGCATAGAGTATAGCATGTAGTATCTTTTTTAACTTGAAGGAAATGATATAACTGTTAACTTTTTAAAAGATATTTTCACTGAAAGGAAACATTTTATTCACAAAAATATATTCATTCAAGGAAAGTATTCATCCATTCATTCGAAGAACTACACTCAATTCAAAAAAACTACATTCATTCAAGGAAATGTGTTTATTCGAGGAAATGATACCCATTCAACATGCAACGTCTCGTTCCCGGACATAGCAGAGATATTTAGTCAACAAGTTTCCCCGACCACTATATGATAGTTTTAAACTTTATTATTACCATCCTTTGAACACAATAAAGGTACAGCTCTGCTCTTTTTAATGGAAGGATTAAGAAATTGCTGATGCCGAGGGTTCTGAATTTTAATCACTGCCCGTGTCGCTTTTGCCACCATCATGTAAAGAAATACCACCTGAATCTCTGCCCGTTTCGTACACATTCACACTAGAATCGAAAGTAAGTCTGAAATAGGTTGCTCACTCCATCCTTCTTTGGGACTATTCACACTCATAATTAAAAGTATGTTACTTGACGTATGTTACTTGACGCATGTTACCCGGCCGCGCCAAAACTGATATGAACTGCATGATAAACTATTTTGCCGTGTAGTGGTTGTGACAGGCTTTTATTGCTTATCTGATCTGGAGGTGCGAAAGTAGGATCGTACAGTAGTCCTTTTCACACTAGCATCGTAAGTAGGCAATAGTAGGCCCATGTCGTACCTTCACCCTACTTCATGTGTGAATGTAATCAAAGTAGACTTAAAGTATGATTCTTTAAAAAAAACTATCATCAAAAGAGCCTCATCCTACTTTATTTACACTAAAATCGAAAGTAGGTCTAAAGTAGTTTGTTCTCCCCATCCTACTTTTGGACCTGATATTTGCTTTACAAAAATCTACTTACACGAGTTCGTTTTTTAAGTATGTTACTTATCGTGTAGTGCTTATCCAATATCATAAAAAATCAAAACCTGACAGGCCTTTATTGCTAATTTGATCTGGAGGTCGTAAGACTACTATTATGCCCTACAACAAACACCAGACGTGTACTACGTGACGTAGACTGCAAAACAGCTAATTGTTTGCGCGTGGCATGATTTATGAACTGACCAATAATGTTATTGACTATATATGGAAAACGCATGGATGTTAGGCTGTTATGTGACATTTGATTCAACGGAAACGGAAGTTATTTTTGAGTCGGCGGCTTCTTCAGACACAATTTTTTTTTTTAAATAAATATTTGCCGGTGAAAAATAATTTGTTGTTGTATTTAATAAAATTGTATATAATAAACAATTATTCTACTCGACCTTCTGAATACTAGCTGATTATATCAGATTCGCGCTCCGCGCTCATCTGTTATTTATCAGCTAATATTCAGTGCGGTCTCATAGAATAATTGTTGACTATTCGAGGTTACACATGCCATATTTACCGTGCCAAAAGGTCTTTTATTAACGGTGTTAAACTGCTCTACCACGTGTAACCAGCATTACCGGGGAAAAATTCGCCGTGGTAAAGTATATTTCCACGGAAACATCAAAATAAACAATAGAATTTACCGAGACAAGTACCGAGCTAGTTAGGAGGTGTCAACTTTATGGATTTATTTAGCCGTTTTAAATAATTGCTGGACTATGTGTGAAATCCCAAGATGATGACAACGCTGTAAAATTTACCGGCATAGGCTAAAACCCGGACTGGACTCTGGACTGGCTGGTTTCTGGACTCTGGACTCTGGACTCTGGACTCTGGACCCTGGATTCTGGACTCTGGGGGGGAAAGATATATTATGTATAAAAGAATGTGAAGGGACGGGGGGGATGGGGTTAGGAGGGTATAGTTGGTAGGTAGTACAGCTGATATGCTGGAATCCTTTTTATTCTTGAGATTCCGGCACGTTTTGAGGTAGTTTCACCAAATTTGCAGGCTTACAATATCTTTAAACCCCAGTAAAAAAGATCTAAGCGCTAAATCCAAATCCCAAAAACACTTAGGACCAATTCTTTAAGACTACTTCATCTAAAGAACAACTGAAAAAAGATCAGAAAATCTACTGGACTCAATTGGTGCCCGAGAACTGCTAGTTGCGCTTTGGCATTTTAAAAATGATAGAGCCGGCATGAAAATTATTAGCCTACTAGCTAGCTATCCGTGGGTTTACATGGAACTTGGTTTTCGAAATTCTTTTGCTGCGTAAACATTTGAAAACCCAAAGGAGAACCGACTAGATGGCAGGCTGTCAAGCCTTTTTAAAACCAATTTTAATGTCAGTTAATGCAGCAAAAAAACTGAATACCAAAGATTTTTGCAAATGGCTGCTAATTGGCTTGTTGAACGACTGGGTAGGGTATTTACTAAAACAATTTACTATTTTAAACAATGAAAGTATGATTGTTTCCGGGGATGGAAGCGTAAACCACAGCTCAAATAACAAGGGATCTTGACTTCTTACAATTACTTTATTTCCTGGCACGTTATAGACGGTGATTCTTATCCTCGCATGCAAGGAGCGCTCGGCAACTGTTGTTTCATGAAATCTTATGAAAACACAGCTAGTCACAAAGTTATCTTGGTTTGCGCTGTAAGTTTGGTGAAGTTCTTTTGAAACGAGCATGATTCTCAAGTGTAAAAACGATTACAATTTTGATATTTCCAACAGCGCACAAGAAAGCCTGAAGTTTTATTTCAAAAGGTACCATTCTACCTTCATTCGCGTGGGGCGGAGGTGCGCGCGTCAAACAGCCTGGAAAACCATAACTTAAGTCTTTTGTAAACTAGAAATAGAAAAAAAAGTCGGAGTGCCGTGACCGAATGTTGTAAAACCGAGTAAGAAAATAAAGAAAGTGGTTGGAGTCAACCGAAATACATGTATCCTGTACCTAGCTTATCCTTAACCCTTGACTCCCAACTTCCTTCCACCCCCCCCCCCCCCCGCTCATTCACAATTTTATACAAGACGTATATAAAGAAGTATAGTAAAAAATAATTAAGAGTATTTCTCAAACTTCACCATTTGCGTTGCAAATATAGTGAAACTATCTCAGAACGTGCCGGAATCTCAAGGAAAAAAAGAAATTCAGCATATCACCTGTACCTACCTACCACACCCTCCTAACCCCATCCTCGCCCACCCATCCCTTCACATTTTTTATACAGAACATATATTCCCCCCCCCCTCCAGAATCCAGAGTCCAAAGTCCAGGGTCCAGGGTCTAGAGTCCAGTCCAGGTTTTTGCCTATGCCAAATTTACCATTGAAATTTACTTTTTCGGACTCATGTGTAACCTCATCTCATGTGATCGTTAAATCGACATATCACTGAGCTCAAATTGCATGTATTGTAGAAAGGTCAGCAACATGTCGGCAGAATATGATTTAGAGTGAAGGTATTCGTAAACAGTTTTCTTGTAGCATATATATTTTAAACATTTTCACTACTTGTATATTTATATTCACTTTGATTTACAGTAATTCAGTTTTTTACAATAACGCAGTCAGAGTCTTTAAACCGTGGACGACCAAGCTATTTCCTCTAACACATTTACCATAGGGGGATGGGGGGTCATTTGACCTTTCCACACGGTTGCACACAAAAATTCAGCTTTGGCAAGCAGCTTTGGGTTAGCTTATCACTTTTCATAATTATTTACGAGCTGTTGTTATGGCAATAGTCGTTTCATAACATGTTCGCCATCTTGGTCGCCATCTTTGGTTTTTTAAGAAAATTTTATTTTACGTAAAACCGTGGAGAATTTTACAGTTTTCAATTTTGAAGTTTACTTTGCACGTTTCATTCCGCATGAATTATAAGTGATGACATCATCCAAGAAGTGTGCATGTAAGATGCGCTCATTATCAGGCTACGGGTACTGAAATTCCCATTTTGAATGCTGGAAACTAAAAATTTTACGTCGGAAAACCTATGGGTGGTCCATCTGACCCATCCCACTTTGACGTTCGAGGGTTAAGTATAGGTTGAGGCTACCAAGGTAACTATAAGGGATAGCTGAAAACAAGTGGCCATAAACAAAACATACAACAAGTGCAATCGGGTTGAACGGGATTTGAAATGTTTAACATATTCAGTATTTATTCCCAGCACGTACAAGCAACTACACGTTTGTTGACACTAACGTCACGTGGAAGCAGGCCAGAAGGGCGTGTCGTAAAATGGGCGCACACCTAGTCACAATGGAAACCACCGCCGAGACGAACACAGTGAGGAACGCAATCGTAGACAAGGTGGGTCTAGGTGATAGAGACAATCACTACTGGTACATTGGACTCCGCGGAACAATGAGAAGTCGCAGGTGGAGGTGGCTCGAGGAAGAAGGTGTGACTAAAGGAATATTGGCTGCAGATGATCCACGCTGGCAAACCGATAAGCCCAGTAACAGTAGCGACGAGCGTTGTGGTGAAATCCAGTCGCTGCATGGAACAGAACCAGGTCGTTTCAGTAACGTGATTTGCAACGGAATACCAGACGCAAGGTATCCACGTGGGTACATCTGCGAGCAGGAGTTCTATTAAAGCCTCATTTTCAGTTACCTATTCGGTATTATTCATGATGTAACTAACTGAATAAAATGGAAAAAATAAAACTAGAAGTTGAATTTCGCTCCTTCAATTCCTTGTTGCGTCTAAGTTTTGTAAAATACTCGTAAATCTACTATTTGGTGGTGTTATAGTAGGCTGTAGTATTCTTCGTTTTGCTAAAAACTTCACTTTCTAAATTGATGCTTTTCTTATGGTAAAATAACTACTGAGAGTTGTGTCAGGATGAACAAGGATGACGCTTGGAAAGATGGAACCATTTCACAAGTGCGCGTCTGATCCTCTTACTTAACACTCAATCGATTGATCTCCAGCCGCGGTCTTAATCTTTTTATGGGCGTGTGACTTGCCTTGAACTTAAACCCGATTCCAAGCCTGCTCTGCAATTAGTATTTCTATGTCACCAAATATATTCCTCCAACTAGTTTAGCCAAATAGATAGCTGTCAAAACGCTAGTTGTACGACTTTTATCCAACATATGGTAAAGCAGTAGTCACTAGTTGGCAGGATTTACCAAAGCAGGTCAATGAATAACTGCTGTAACAAAGGGACCTGTCAAACTTTTACCCGCAGGGGGAAACTGCAATTTTAGGTTATATACGTACGTGCGTGCATACATACATACATATATACAGTTGTTTCAAAAAAGGTTGTCATACTTAATAGTCGATACTGGAATCGAAAGGAACTTTGGGTACAGTCAAAATGAGTGATAACACGTCAGCCAAGGTTGTTACTGTATGGCCGTGGCATTATATGATGAACCTGCACTCTATTTTATACAAAATCAGTGCTAACAGTAACAAATTGATTGAGCTGCTTGAGTCCCACAGTTCCTTTCGGTTCCAGTATCGCCTATTCACTATGACAACCTTTATTGAAATAGCTGTATATAAACACACATATAACATACATACATACAATCATACATACATACATACATACATACATGTAACATACGCACATACACATTTCAGTCGTTTTTGATACAATTGTAAACCAACTTATTTAATATACATGCAGTAGCATACATTTGCGCATTCTGCTATACCAGCATAGATATATATGATTCAGTCTGATCACTAACCCACACAAACTTTGCAATTGCCTTTGCCTTCGATATTGCTAACCCTATTCCGCCTGGGGGGGAGCTTTTGATGCCCGCGCCAACTTTGAATAGCTGGCAATTTCAGACGATTGAAGATAATCCCTCCATATCATAGGAGTTTTCCTCAAATTTATCTGGAAGTTTGGTGATGAAGTAGAAATTTGGTTATGGGGCTTGATGTTGCCATGGTAACAGCATTTTGAAGGGTATGTTTAGCTGAAATTTGGATTTCTTGTTTATTTTTTACACTAATCTGGATTGTGATGCTTGGAATCAAATAACTTGGTAACCTTGAATACTATAGTTTTAAGAAAAAGTTATCTGAGGTTTGTTCGGCCGAACTGTGACGTCATCATAACGTCATGCAAATAAAAGGGCAAAACGTAAAATCTGGCGAAATGACATCATTATAGTTTAATTTTGAACTTCCGATTTTTTTCATTTCCGAATTTCGGTTTGTTTGGTTAATTTAAGACTGTATTTACTAAACAAGCTTAGAAATATGCACAACATAAAGCACAACTAGCATTTAACGAGTGCCAAATCCGCCACTTCCCGCTTTGCAACTTCACACTTATCTAAATCCTACGTATCTCTGCAATACAAAACCTTCAAATTGTTTAAATGACCTGAAATTAAAGTTTATTGTTCGACGTATCGAATAAGTGTTTTAATCAAGAGTTTTTGGCTGTGTTGGCCTTCTGCACAAATATAAGAAGAAATATCTAAAAAGCACTGATTTGGGGGAAAATGGCGTCACTGTGACGTCATCATGACTTCATATTAGCGTTTATCGTATTCAAAATAATAAGTTAATCAATTTCTATCTAACCTCCAAGTTTCATGACAATAGCGTCAATATTTTCGGATTTATGGAGGGGGGAGGTTGAAGCCCCCCCCCCCCCCTCCAGGCCCAGGAACTCAAAAAAAGCCCAGGCAGAATAGGGTTAATCCAATTACTTTGAGTCCATTCGCAAGCTTGTTACGGACAAATCCTAGAGAACCTATGATAAGATCCCATGATCCCGGTATGATTCCCTAATTCATTACACTTGGTACAAAGCTCTATAAATTTGTTGAATTTGTGCTGATGACACAAGTTAAAAATAGGCACGCATACACGCTTTTTTTTAAGAACAGAATTATGAGAACACCAAGGCTGAGATTTGCCCCCCAAATTAAGAACAAGCTAAGAAGAATCACCCGGCTAAAATTTTGATCAGAAAACTTTATTAAATCAACCCAATAGTCTTGAGGCAATCCTTGAAAAGGCGCTTATTTTCGTTGTTCGTTGAACTTTTTGAGTAAAAGCAGGAAACATGGCTAAAAGCACGCCTCTTGTGGTGCTTTTGAAGAATTTTGCTGTTTGCAGAGTTACCTTTAACTTGGTACGGCTATTAAGGGTTTGTTTTACCAAGACCCCTTCTCACGTAGCACGAAAACGAGGCTGCATGAACAAAATCCTTTAAACGCTCTTTGAAGCGTTACCCAGGCCCTTCCAATCTCGTCACAAATATTTGTATCGAAATGTTTAGCAGGTAAGTGAATGTTACACTAATAGATAGTATGGATAATCACGCGACTGGTCACGTGGCTTCCTAAAGTCAAACAACAGAAATTTACGGCAAAACTGCATTAATCTGACTTGCAGTCCCTCTTAAGATTTTCATTACCGTTGCAAACAAGGCCTAGCCTCTTGGCACGCAGATAAGTAGTTAGTTACACTTTATCGGTTGCCATGGAAATAGGCACGTGTTAGTCCGTAGATAAGGGCTTTAAGCCGTTGGTCTAATCTCGACGTTTTATCGGGCTACTTCAATAAGATAACCCACACAGTTGTCGATAAAAGTAAGTCTATGCCGGTGTTGTTGACTGCCTTCTTCTCTACTACAAAGGGCAATTTATGCTGTAACTTAAAAAACCAGTGTCCCTATCCTGTCATTGAAAAATGCTTATTCAATTACACTAATTGCTGTTAAATTAGCAACAGTTGTTCGAGTCAAGACCACTTATTTGGCAGCAATACATTGAATTTTATAATTTGTGAAAATTCAACAATCTTTGCAAGCGTTTGGCAAAATATTTCAAAATCATAAATTTCTTTCAAGTGTATCAATCTTTAAAAGGTAAAATAAGTTTTTTAAAAAATAATGCTTCTCTAAAGCTTTTATCATTGCTTAATAATAATAATAACAATAATAACATTTATTGGCTCTCCTATAAAGGCTATTCTGATTCAATTTACAATAAAAATATAATCTATCTTATCTATCTAGTCTATCTATTCTAATACTATGTTTCTAAATATAAAAAAAAACTAATTAAACTAATTGACTAATTGAACTAAAACCCTATTTTAATAAGTCCGCCTTGAGGGATCTTTTGAATTTTTCAAGTGTT
>JAOBRG010357406.1:0-12882 GCA_027574985.1 Umimayanthus nakama
TACTATTGTCATTTCGCTGACCACCTTGCAAATAATCGTCTTGTGTGACGGAGTGCAAGTAATAGGTAAATAAATAATTGAAAATCTAAAGGAATACATAGACGCTTAAGAAGCACCCCCTCTTCACATTGATTTTCGTTTGACATGGACATACCTTCAAAACATTTCTTTCATCTTCTGATTTTGTAAAAAATATGTCCTCTGCCCCAGCTTCAATCGCCATTTCTTCTACCTAAATGTGAAATAATTAAACAAAATTAACGCTCTGGCTTGAAAGGGTGGTGCTCTTTCTTATATTACCAAATCCAATTCTCCGATTTCAACATTCATGCCTTTTAGGTAAAAGCAAATGTTCATAACAAATACTGATTTCTGATATCGTATCAAAACTAGAACAAAACACGCATGCATTTCACCACAACACTTGTACTTTAAAGCTAGACAGCATTATCTAAAATAGACAACAAGTATTCATGCTCTACTAAGCACCATAAGGCCGAGGCGAAATAAGGTGGCTAAGAATTTCCAGATACTAACCTGAAGAAGTGAACACAAGTCGAGGCTCTATTAGACAAGAACAACTAGGAAATACTAATAATACCCATGGGTAGTATAAGAATATAAATGGACATAAGGTTCGTCACGAGGTAAACCATTCCGTATTGGGTAGTGTGAGACATTTAGTAATAGACATTTTGTCTTCGTAATCAAAATATAAGCAATAAAAATAAGAATAAGAATAAAAATAATAATAATAATAATAATAGTAATAATAATAAAAGTAATAATAATAATGAGTATAGCGAAGCAGCTCTAGCACACCTGGCTCACAACCTGCTCATCTGGGTAGTGCCCTTCCATTTCCTCCTTGAAAAGAAAATCTTCAACTGTCACGATTCCTTTTAGAGCAGAAGAGATTAAAGCAACAAAATTAGCAAAGCAAAGGGCTGCAATTTTATCAAAAATGCATTACCAGGAATAAGACCAAGACAGATTTGTCCAATGCATCAAAGGGTTCTCGAGTTGGAAACTAAACATCCTTGGAAACCCGGGGTCAGTCAGTCTCGAAAGGGGCAGTTTTTAAAATATCGAATGTCGAGCATAGCGAGGCCGAGAGCGGTGAGGCCGAAGGCCGATCCCCAAACTCCTGGGGGTCCTGAGGGCATTTTCTTACAAGTCTAGTTCTGGGACCACCTAAATGGATTACATGCCCGATTACTTTCGTGTCATGCGATATCAATTAATGTGTTCATTTCGTATTGTTCAACCAATGTGAACAAACATACAGCGGTTATATTTTTCACAAATATGTTGCACACTTTTTCATGAATCTTTCTTCGACGAGAACTTAAAAAACGAACTCGAACTTCCTTTTCCGCCCAGTAAATCATTGATACCTGATCTTCTCTAATGAATGCCAACGGCAAAACAATAACGCCGGCAATAACTTAAAGTGTGAGTCTTTTGCCGAATTCTGTAGGTAACTCTGCGAGCACGTCTTTTCCGTGAACAATATTCTTGATAACTAGCTGTCGGTCTGGTTTGGGCCTTTGTACATCCTGAAACAAGCCGAAGTCGACGCATTTCTCTTTTTAAACCCTTGAACATCACACGGAAAACGTCTTCGTGCATGGCTCCATCACACCTATAAAATTCCTTGGTCGTTGATAGGGCGCAAAATATAATCGCGCTAGTTTGCACCCAATCACGATCAAGTGAATCCCTACCGATGCCCAGAACTAGTTCTGTAAGGCTAAGTCCCCAGGGGTAGTTAAACTACTCTTGACTTTTATGTCGGCCCCTAATTTTTCTCCCGCCCGATAGACTACCCCTGGGTTTCCGAGGCTGGAAACTAAAATCCCACAGTGTGTTTTCTCTTTTTTTCAATGCAGAAAGTGTGTGCAGTGATCAAAGCAACAAAACCAAGAAAATAGGGAGTTGCAATCGCTTGCAGTTACCTTTACTTCAAAAAAATCTTATACACCATCTATTGGATATTAATTTCAGGGACCACGATGCAACTTTGGGATTGGGGGGGGGGGGAGGGGGACACCGATAGTGACTCGATATTGGGTAGGGCACAGACACCTTTTCTTACTTACTCCTTATATTTTTAAAAATATTGATGAGGCATGTGCCCCCCAGCCCCCCTGCTCCGCGGTCCCCGAATGTCTGTGGTACTCTCTTTCTCTGTATTAATGCTGACAGTGAATCGCAAATATGAGAATGAAACCCTCAATATGTTCATAGCGGAATACTCCTTGAGTACTAGACCACTCAATGGGAAAAACTGAAGTGAAATAGATCTTTTTTGCGAGATCCTTGAAAGTTCTGAATGAGTAATCTGACCATTGTGAACTGTCTGTGATGCAGAATCACGATTTTTCTAAAACAAATATATGGCTGAACTCAAGATATTAAACTTTAAAGTTATTTTATTTACTCAAAGTAAAACAACTGAAATGAACAAGTTTGATACCCTTCAAACAAACAGAAACGCAAGACATTGCTGTGTATTCTGCTATAATAGACATCATACGTAACAGTAAACAACTATCCCTTCGGGCCAACCGGAAATATCATCCAGCACTTACACTTATAATCCATTCTAATCGTGCCAAAACTAACCCCCTGAACCACATTTGTATTCAATGCAGACGTGTGCTTGAATTTTATGTGTTTGTCAGTGGCTACTTTGTAATTTTAACACATTTTACCAAGAAGAGTAAAGATTGCCCAGCTACATGTACACTATGATACATTTTCTACGTAAGTATAAGTATGTATGTTTTTATGTCTCTACCTTGGTGAAGCACTAAAAGTAAGCAAAAAAAATGCGCGTGTGTTAAGCTTGGTTCACACTAGCGACGGAAGCGGAGACGGAATAGTCCATACGTTCTGGTGTGAACCATGAAAACGGAGACGGAAGCACAAGCGGATGCTCGATGGAAGCATCCAAAATCAGGTTCTAGTAATCACCCGAAGTTTTTCTATCAGCAAAAAAAAATATTTAATCCAAACGATTCTCCTTCTTCTCAATTGAGCTAGCTTGCGCCTTCTTCTCCTAAGGCGAAGCATTAGAAAACAAATAGAAGCAAAATTGAATCTTCACAGCTCGCAGTTTTGCATGTTGTCACTACAATTCAATACACAAAAGTGAGGCTTCCGTCTCCGCTTCCGTTGTGTGGGTTCTCACTTGGACGGAAACGGAGACGAAAAATGGCAACATCCGTCTCCGTCTTCCGTCACTAGTGTGAACCAAGCTTAACACACCACTGACTTCAAATTCAGAAAGACATGAATGTGCGCATCAAAAGCAACAAATTTAATTTACGTTAAATAAACTCGTTCAAAACGTGGCTCGAGACATATACGGCTGCTTACCTTTATTTTCAAACTGAAAGAGCACCGATCCCCCATCTTTCATATTTGCCCTGAAACAAACCAGGAGGGTGTTGACATCACTTCGAAATTCATTAAATTCTAGTAAAACAAACTCTTGAAATAATTTTAATAGGAATTTTTTCTAGGTGAGATACTGGATATGATAACCAGGTAAAAATGTCATAAAGTAAGAGACTAAGATTGAAAACAATGCAATGCAAACAGTGCTATGATCCAACTCACGTCGGCTGCGTTAGTAATAATGTCCAGAGCCTGGGGCAAGTAAAAGCAAACAAACTCGGCTCTTGGGCCTGTCTGAAATGTATTTCTTCTCTGGAACTCTTCGTGAATGTAAGAGATCTACACATATTGGAGGTTGAGCTTGAGGAAAGACACAAAGTGAACGTAAGACCTCAAAATTCTGCATGTGATCATGCCCAGGTTCTTAAGTCAAACTCATCCCAGATTTCAATGATACAACTAAACACAAAACCCTTGACGTCCACTGCGATCAGCTAGAGCAACTGATTTCTGGCTATTCCTTTGATATTGTCAAGCTATCTGAAACTTAGCTAAAGGACAGTCAACTTCTTCTCGATTATGTCGCTATTCCCGGCTACGTATCAACTTGCAGGAATTGCGATGTCTGTAGGGGGATGGAGTGGGAGCTCATATGAAGGAAAACATTAACTATAAAGCTTCGAAATTATCTTAGTGCTCTGCCATACTTAAACTACATTTTTGAGTATTGATAAAATACTTTACCATTATCTTTACCATTACCAACGCTTTATTTTTGCTCAAATACAACGATCTTTGCCAAAATGCAACCATTTTGCCCAAACACAACCATTTTACCCAAACACACTGTTACTCATAAACTAGTATATGTGAAATTATCACAGGGGTTCCTAAATAATATAAGCTGTTTTGGTTTCTTTTGGACTTCCTTGCCACATTTACTAGTTAATTTTGTAAAGAAGTCTACATTATGCTCTTATAATGTTTGTGGTGAAACAAATAAACTGAACTGAAACAGACATTGAGAATCTGGAGTCTGATTTTGAACATATGTGGCTCGAGTTCTCTGGTAAAAACAAGAACATTCATCGCTTGGAGAGGATTATAGATACTGGGATAAGGCAAGGCAAACTTGATAACCTATTCTCGTCAGTAACTTCATCATGGGAAGGTTTACTACTTGTAACTGGAGATATCAGTATCAACCTTCAAGACCCAGAGTCAAAATATAGCACCGTCGTCCATTACAAGGGCATACTACAACCAATGAATCTAGCTCAGCATATAACCAAGCCGGCGTGGATGACACAAAACTCAAAATCGATGATTGATCATATTACTTCATCTCAACCATCAAGAGTCATTCACTCTGACATAATTCCTGCACACAGCAAAATTGATCACGATGCTGTCTATGCTGTAGCTAAAGCAAGCTTTACTCGAGATGCCCCTCGTTACAAATACATCCGCAACGAGAAAGCATTTTTTGACAGTACATTTGTGGAAGACTTTTCTTCTCTGCCTCTGGATGTTATCTATGACGTCGAATCACCGGATGATAGGATGTACACGCTGAATTCTTTAGTCACTGACTGCCTAGATAGGCACGCCCCTCTGAGGAAAGTCAGAGTGACTTGCCTGCCAGCCCCATAGATAGCTAACAGAGAAATACGTGAAATGCAAGCCAAAAGGGATAAACTGGGAGCAAAGGCTTGTGCCAAAAACACCAAAGAAGCTCGGGAAGCTTTCAGAAATGTGAGAAATAAAATAAAAAAGATAGTAATAGGGAAAATCAAAAGGGCCTTTCTTTATATGAGCGCTCCATCCTCCAAAAGAACAAGAGAAGTATGATAAGCTATTAATCGAGTAATACATCCAAATCCAAAACCCATTTCACACACATCCAGACAAATTCCAATTGCCAATTTTAGTTCAATGGCTGAGAAAACCCTGGGTACAGCACGATGAAACTGACGACCTGCTGAACCTAATTAATACACTGCCGAAACCAACGGGTTACCCTTTCAAGCTTCGTGAAGTTTCAGCCGAGGAGGTGCTAAAGGAGATCAACCAAGATCAGACTGCTCTACTGGAGTGGATAAAATTCCAGGGTATGTCAAGTCCGTAGCTGAACATTTGATTTGACCTATCACACATGTCATCAACGTTTGTATAACTACCTCACAGTTGTTAAGAATATGGAAGACGGCATGAATTTTGCCAGTGCATAAAGTTGATGTCCCCAAATATGATTCAGATCACAGTCTAGTGTTAATACTCCCTGCCTTATCCAAAGTGTATGATCGACTAGTGTTGACAACTTGTATCTTACATTGAACAGCAGTCCCTGCTACTCCCCAGAATATCAGGTTTCAGGAAAGGCCATTCTACCACAACAGTCCATATAGGTATCCGTGACAATCTCATACGTGCTATGCAGAGGGGTAAGGTAACGCTATGTGGTTTATGCTGACTACTATGAAGCACTTGCCACAGTAAGATTAATTCAAATCCGTTTTGACCAGGTTGCATTCCCTGGGATTTTCGAAAAGTTTTCTTGTTTGGATAAAGAACTAACTAAGCAATCGCTGGCGGTTTGTACAGAAAGATGAAAATGAATCTGAACGTTGTTTAATCCAATTTGAGGTCCTACAAGGATCTATACTAGGTCCTTTCTTCTTAAATTTTTATGTAGCAGATCTACAGGAAAGCTTGCAAAGCTCTTGCTACACTTTGCGGATGATACTACCAATAGAAAGATGAATGAAGCCATGAAAAAACTAGAGCATTTCTCGAACGACTATAACCTGATGCTGAAAGCAATCAAAACCAGTTGTGTATGCTTCTGTCGACTAAGCAGATGTCTTATACACTTGAACTGGGGTCAACTCCAATTAGCATCACCAGTGAAGAAGCTACTCTAGAGTAAGTCGAGGTACCAAATTATGCTTGCACAGTTTTTGATCATCTAACCGAAGACTTCAGCGAATTCAGAACGTACGTGCTGGCTTTGTACTCAGAGCCTATGCAAAGGAATCTGATACTGCATCTCTAGACTGCCTCAAAGTTAAGCAGTACCGCAAAATGTTTATTCGTAACTCACTTTTAAATCGCTCTCTGAACAAGAACTCCCAATATATCTCTGGCTTGTCCTCTGAACAGCTCCTACTTATAACTTGCGATCCTTGGTAGCCCCAGTTCTACAAATCCCAACAGAAACTGGAACTTTTCAATTTCAGGCATCAACATCATTGTGTTTTTTATAACAATTTTTTTTACCACAAATACACAATATTGCTAATTTTAAAACATTCTGCAGTGCACGTCTGTTAAACAATTTCTTTAGTCATCACCAACTTTTAATTGGTACCCATCATGGAAAACATTTACATTTCCATTTTAACTAGTACATACTGTTGTATTACCAATTATAGTGTGGTAAAACTTTTAGATTGTAAGCATTGGATGAATAGCCATTTTGTAGAGCCACATTATTAAAAGTCATTATTATTATTGTTATTGTTGTTGTTATTGTTGTTGTTGTCGTTATTGTTATCTCTAAATTCATGGCATAATACTATTATCATTGTCATTATTAACTGCAGTTCTTTGAAATCAAGACAGCGTTGTCTAGCTAATGTAAATACTTAGAAATTCATGTTTTGCAACTGGTAGGCTGGTTGGTAGACTTCAACAACCTTCAATAAGGTATTTCTTTTCTTTTCGTTTCATTACACTCCAACATATGCTACTCGAATATAAAACATACCCATTCTTGGTAAGAAGAGTTCGCACTTCCTGTTTAGTTCTGACTCTGTTGGAAGTGAGTACTTCAATCAAAAGGCCACAAGCACCGGGTCCTTTTGCCTCAAACAGTGCCTGGCTGTATGGATTGTCACTGGTCTGGGTTGAACAAAAAACAATAAACATAAGCTATTTACAGTTATATTGGTATAAAAAGTATCACCATATTTTCTTTTGAAGCGGATACATGCCCTGACTTTTTATGCGTATAATTAAGAAGGTCAACAAGTATGCTTTTTATTTGCTTTCCCGTGTGTAAGTGAGATAGTATTCTTCGTTTACTATTAGTCATCACTTTCTAATTCCTGCTCCACAAGACGTTCCACCTATTGTCACTTTCTTCGTGCCCCCTCATCATCACCTTCTGTTTTCTAAATACTTTCCTTCCCACTAATTATAACTTATCATCCGTTTCTTGTTGTCACTTTCATTACCTCTCTTCTTTCCAGTTATAGCCTTCAGGTGGTCACTATCACCAGCCACATTCACACCAACGTTACTAATGTCATAAACTCCTACTTTCACCCATCACAACCTCCACCTTGTCATCCATAACAACCTTCCTCTCGTCATCCATCACTACATTTCTTCTGCCACTTAACACAACCTTCCAGTCCTCCATCACGATACTCCTCTTGTCCGTCACAACCTTCCCCTTGTCACCCGTCACAACCTTCCTCATGTCAACCATCACAACCTTCCTTTTTTATCCACCACAATCTTCGTCTTGTCATCCATCAACACCTTCCTCTCGGTGGTCACAAATTTCCTCTTGTCACCCACCACCACCTTCCTCTTTTCATCTATCACAACCTCCATCTTATCATCCATCACAACCTTCCTCTTGTCACCCAACACAACCTTCCTCTTGTCATCCATCACCATCTTCCTCTTTAATTTTCATCTATCACAACCTTCATCTTGTTATCCATCACCATCTTCCTCTTGGCAGTCAAAACCTACCTCTTGTAACCTGTCACAACTTTTCTCCTGTTACCCGTCACAACCTTCTTCTTGTCATTCATTACCAAACTCCCATGCTAAATATCACAATCTTCACCCTGTCATCCATCACCACCTCCTCCTGTCATCAATCGTTATCTTCCACTTCTCCCTCACCCCATCTTCCTATTGTCATCCATCACCACCTCCTCTTGTCATCAATCATTATCTTCCATTCTCACTCATCCCATCTTCCTCTTGCATGTCATCTATCACCAAATTCCTCTTGTTACCCATCATCATCTTCCTCTTGTCACCTATCATTGCATTACTCTTTTCACCTGACACAACCACCTTTGTCATCCCTCATGATCTTCTTCTTGTCAACCGTCATAACCTTCCTATTGTCATCCATTACCATCTTCCCCTTGGTAACTATCACCATCTACTGTTCTCATTCATCATCATCTTCATCCTGTCATCCATCACCACCTCCTCTTGTCATCAATCATTAACTTTCATTTATCCTTTCTTCCTCTTGCATGTCATCTATCACCAACTTCTTTTTGTCACTCATCATCATCTTCCTCTTATCATCCATCATTGCATTACTCTTGTCACTTGACACAACCTTCGCTTTGTCATCCATCATGATCTTCTTGTCAACCGTCATAACCTTCCTATTACCATCCATTACTATCTTCCCCTTGGTAACTATCACCAACTTATTATCAGCTTCCTCTTATCAACCCTCAAAACCCTCATTTGGCACCAAACACCACCGTCCTATTGTCATCCATCACAACCTTCCTCTTGATATCTCTTACCATCGACCTCTTGTCATTTACCACAACTTCCTCTTGTCATCATCACAACCTTCCTCTCTGTCACAGATCACAATCTTTCTATTGTCAACCACCACAACCTTCTTCCTGCCATCCATCACCAACACCCTCTTGTCACTCGTCAAAACCCTCCTCTTGTCACACAACACAATTTTCTTATTGTGACCCATCACAACCTTCCTTCCCGTCACAAATCATAATCATCCTATTGTCAACCATAACAACATTCCCCTTGCCATCCATCACCAACACCCTCTTGTCACTCGTCAAAATCTTCCTCTTGTCACACAACACAATTTTCTTATTGTGACCCATCACAACCTTCCTTCCCGTCACAAATCACAATCATCCTATTGTCAACCATAACAACATTTCCCTTGCCATCCATCACCAACACCCTCTTGTCACACATCACAATCTTCCTATTGTGACCCATCACAACATTCCCCTTGTCATCCATCACTAGCAACCTCTTGTCACCAATCAAAACCTTCCTCATGTTACATAACAGTCTTCCTATTGCCACCCATCACAAACTTCCTATTGTCACCCACGACCAGCTTCTTCTTGAAACCCATTTCGGTAGCATAGCCAAGGCTACTTTCAAGTGTAGGCGAGATCATAAAAAAGACAGACCATTTTACCTCCTGCTTATCAGTAGAGACAGAGATTTTTTGCCTAAAATTTTATGTAGGCAACAGCCTTTTTGCTTAGAGATACAGTTGCTACATCACTGCACTGTCTGTGTTGTGAAGTTTGGGGCCATTTGGAGCTTACTGGGGGAACCTAAGCGTCAATAAATCGCTAAAAATAGCTCTATATGGCCCCAAACTTCACAGAACAGACAAGTACCTGCTAAATAATAGGTAGGTAATTTAAAACATCATATATTTTCGAGAAATCGATTGGATTCCCATTCAAAATCTGATCCAGGAGTTCCCATACAAATTCTTTATACACATTTAAATTGCGACCGCTAACACAAACCATAAACTTGGGTTGCCTGTGGTTTCCCAGTTTCTTACAAGCTCACTCCCAAAGAAGGTAGTTTTCGAATTCATTTGTAAGTAACAATACTTGACTTCAGGTGTATAGCCAGGATTTATCATGGGGCTAATGTGGGTAGTAAAGATGTAAACATACTTTTAGGGGGTCTAGGGGCATGCTTCCCCAGGAAAACAGAAAACCTGGATTACCTTTGACTGCATTTTGTATTTTTATTGTGGAGAAAGAAAATACAGAATGGTTTAAAAAAAGAAGCAAATCACCAGGCGTGGATTTAGGGGAGGGGCCAGACTGGCCGTTGCCCCCCTTTTGGTGGAATATTTATAAGAGATTTTGAAGAAAATCACTGAAAAGACGAATTCCAGCCCCCCTTTTCTAGAATTTGGCTGCTAGCCCTCCCCCCCTTTCTGAAATTTCTGGATCCGCCCCTGATCACCATTGCCTAATCTTTTTAAAACATTGTGCCTTTGCAACCCCTTCTCTGGCCTATGCTCCTTGACTGAATGCTTACACTATGTTTTATCAGGAGTAGAGAGTGGCTGTTTACTTTTCCTTTTTTTGTTCTAAAAAACGATTGCACAGTATTACATATTAATCTTACTTCAACATTAACACCTCACTGAACAAAGCTTATAAGTTTATTAGAAGGTGGGTGATACACAGAAAAATGGAGATATTACAGATCTCCTCCTCTCCCTGTGCAAAGCTTTTCTACTTTTTATAGTACTGTTGTAGTTTTTTCCCCAATTCCTCTATATTATAATGTAATGTAACTTTGCAATTCGCTTTGTAGCACAATGATTTTTGAGTAAACGCTTATTCTTGTTATTATTAATTAATATTGTTGTTTTTATTATTATTATGATTATTATTATTATTATTACCATTATTATTCAACCGAAATATAAACAAGCCCCTGGAGGTTGAAAAGAAGAAGACATGGTAGATTTTAAAATGACTAAATACGATTAGCTAGTCAATCGGCGTTGACGCACCCCTGCTCCAGATTTGATAGCCTTTTCCACCTTGTCTTTGGGCATTCGGGCCGCTTTGGCCCGTTCCATCACTCGCTCAAGTCGGGGATTAAGTTTCGGATCAGCACCACTCTCTGAAAAATGAAATTGTGTTCTCTGATTGGTTGAAGCAAAGAACGGGAAGTTGAAAGGTAGCTAGCAAAATGTTATTGTTTAATTAAAATGTTTTGAGCTACGTACCTCTCACAGCAGTGATCATCTCGAGAGCAAGTCTTCCAAAGAGCTTGCTTCGCGCAAAATCAGCATGCATCTTCTTAAACTTAATATTTTGCCAATGGCTGTGTCCAGCCATTCTATCGAACATTTTTGTACAATTTTGTGCATTTCTGTAAAATTTTGGCAGAGCATTTCGTTCAGAAACAACGCAAATAGCGAAACGAAAAATATTCGAGTTTCGCACTAGACCTGCCGCCATGTTGGCCGCGCAAAATGTGCTCGTCCCAGGAATTCAATTTTTTCGGGGGTGGACCCGGTAGATTACAGCTACCTTTCAAAGTCGTTTTAAAAAGCACAAAATAAAGCTAATTCCGAAACATATCATTTTGGAGTATCAAAGAGTATTTCTTTTCAAACTGTTTTTGTTGAGTTTTCTAACTGACAAGCCATCCACGACGTATTTTTGTGAATCTTTGTAGGCACAAAAGCTACCAAGTATTCTCTCTCTACCCCCCACGTACGAAGTGGAACATACGGCGATCGCAAGAGAAAGTACAGAGGCTTGGTCACTAAGCCGTTCTATGAAAAAAACACGTAGGACATCAGCAAACTGTCTGTACGTGAAAACTGTTGAGAAAGGCGGTTGATATCACGCCTTTTAACTTAATACTTTGAACAGTGAGTGTAATTTTTGGTCATGCAGTGGTTTGAAGGAAGTATTCCGGAAGCAATAGCCGAATCAAAACGAAACAAAAGTCTTTTTGTTGTGTATATTGAAGGTAAGTTGCATGTTCTTTACACATGACCTTTCAGTTTTAGTTTTCATTCAAACATTACCTTGGACTCGTCTAAAACTCAACCGATGTTCAAGAAACAAAGTCAGACTTTGAGATTTTAGATACAAACGTGCCCTAAACTTTCAAAATGGTGCCACAAGAGAGCCAAAGGCAAAGCAAAAACTGATCGAGCATGTCCTTTCCCTGCTAACAAAAGCCTATCAGCTGTTTTAGTTGTAAAAGACTAAAGTTAATTAATTAAAAGTTTCTATCCCTGGATGACTTTGCATTTTCAGATCTTGCCTCTGAATCCTTGAACTCAGCCCTTTTATCAAACTCATAGGCATGAGTAGTAGGGGGGGGTACTCTGATATGTAGAGATGCCAACCTTCAAATATCAAGTGTTTGGGAGGTTTTTGGTGGACTGGAATTTTTATTGTGTCAACAGTAAAAGTGTTCTCATTGCCTTGCATCATATCTCTTATGAATGTTGCCTGTCATAATACTTTAATGCAGGAGATTTCTGTAAAATACAAGAGAGGGGGAGATTTAGTGAAAATGCATAAAACTCCTGCAAAAGTTTGTGGAGAGTTGGCATCTCTGGGTAGGAATTAGTGAAGTAACCAGGAAGTGAAAGGAAACCAGAAGGGTTCAGAAAAAGTCCTAAGCCTAAAGTAACAAATGAGATAAAAAATATTCAATGATTGAAGAGGTACAGTTTAGTTGAAAATAAGTAGCTGCTCATTTTAGGCCAAATAAAATCAATTTGTTGTTTATTATTGGCAGGTGTGCTTGCAACTCAAAACAGCTGCAAGCCATGCTTAAACTAAGGCCACAATTTTTTAATTTTTAGTTTTACGGGTCCCGCCGACCCAAAATTTGCTGTTTTTGAAAAAAAATAAAATTTTTATTTAT
>JAOBRG010357417.1:0-12881 GCA_027574985.1 Umimayanthus nakama
GTTTTAGCGCAATTAGCTTGTGAGTCAGTTTTAGTGTAATTACCTTGTGGCCCAGAATCGGTCTTTTACTACTACTTACTACCAAGGAAAACTCATTTTTTCAATTGTTAAAATGTAAATGTCTTGTTCAAGAAGTGTGGTAAAAAGATGATTTAGATACACGCTCGTAGTTCATGCTGGGCAATAAACACGCGAAAGTTAAACCAAGTAACTCTGCTCTGAGATAAGATGGATTTTAACTGTCAAAGCAGGTAATGTAATGTGAGACGCTTATCTAAACTGTTTTTTTTCCTTATTTTTTTTTATTTTCGCTCTCATAAAATCTGGGCCCAAAGTTTTCAAAGTCTGATCAGTGCTAATCCTAAATAAACTACATACGTTTCGTTATATTTAAGATCTAGACTAAGATTTGTACTAATCGTGCTTTTAACGGCCTGGCCCTGGATACACAAAATATTTTGCTTTAGATTTTTGGTTAATTGCTGAGTAAGATGCTTTAATTTCATTAATGATGTCTCTTGTGGTTAACACAGGGACAGAATGAATTTGAAAGCACCAATTTACTTCTCCACCGGACTAACAGAAAAGGTAACGAATTTTTACTTCTGTTCTGATTTAGCAGTACTACCCTTGACTGCATTTTTTGTTTCATGAATAAAACAGCGTCGCCCGTGTTTCTATTCAGTTTTAGAAACATGTTATGACGCGGCAGAACACGAGAGAGGGCTGAGAGAAAACGAGGCAAATCTCTCTGAATTACGGGTGTTCTGCCGCGTCATAGCATGCTTCTAAAACTAAATAGCAACACAAGCGACACTGTTTTGTTCCTTTTAGAAAATAGCTTTTTGAAAATTTTTATTTATCGTGGAGAAAGAAGAACAAACCAGTGTTCAAGTCTGTGTAGGTGAAATTCAATAGCTTATTTGAATTGGCGATTGTGAGCTTGCTGTTTGAACCATTTTCTGATGCTTAAATCCTGTAAATCCAGCTAGAATAAAGGAATTTTTTAAAACACAAACCAAACATTTAGATTTTGACACAAACTTTTCAAGTTGAAACAATAACTTTGAATTTATTTTGTTTGAAACTTTCCTTTTGAAGTTCGACTGCCAACGAACACACTAGTAGATCGTAGTGCTGCGAGTCGTTTGCTCATTTAAGAATTTTGTTTTAGTTTTTATTCGCTATCAACAAGGCAAAATTAAAAAATTGTTAGTCATTCAATTTTATTAGAACCTGAGTAAATCTGAAAAGAAAAAAAACCCCAAAGCTGTCAAAAGGCGGTTCACAGCAACTAACCTCGAAAACAGCAGCCATCTTTCGATACATGTGCTTGAGAAACGAACCAAAAATGGTCCCGTTGCTCTTCTCTCTTCTTGGATAACACAATAAAAACCAATCACACCCTTTGCAAAGATGTTTTTCATTCGCAAAAGTTGAAACGTTTTTGTTTTGACCCGGATTGTTCACTTGCAAGCTCGTGACCATTCACAATTTTCAAAACTTCGTGTTTTTCGTTACGTCAATCATGATTTATATCCAGATTTAGAAAATGGTTCTCAATCCATCAAAGCGCGCGTTTTACTTAATCTATTTTGTAGTTTTAATTGAAGCACTACATAATATGAAACGAAAAACTAAAATGTTTTTTGTGTTGTAGTTAAAATTATGGTGCTATACTGTCAACAAACGTCTTAACCGTAGTTGTGTTTCACAGTCTTTTAAAAGCATGTGCCGTTTGCACATTGACAATGGCATTGAATTATTATTTACAAATGCATTTGCACCATAGTTTGCATGCAATCATTACCTATGGCTATGTATCAAAGATATGAACTGCTATTTCAAGAGTGGTTATCAGTTATTAGTCGATATGCTCGAACCGAAAGGAACCTCGGTTATAGTCATAATGAGTGATAGCGCGCCTGTAAAGGATGTTTTGCACAGTGTAGCCGAGGTGTAATGAGAACCTGTACTCTACATTTAGCAAAGGCAAGTGCTAATGGCAATAAATGAATTGAGCTGCTTGAACCCCACAGTTCCTTTCGGTTTCCGTATCGATTATTGACTGTGGCAACCTTTTTTCTTGAAATACACGCTTTTTTTATGGGAACAAACTATATGAGAACACCTAGGCGGAGATTGGCCCAAAAATTAAGAAAGAACAAGCTAAGAACACTCACCAGGCTGACATTGGGATCAAGAATATTTAAGAAAGTTTGTTTAATTCTTGTACACAGAATGAGACATACATGTATAAAAGATCTGTTCAGAATTAGCTGGGTCACTGAGCGCTGGAAGAGTGATAAGCAAGCTCGTGACGTTCGCTGACAATGTATAGACAGGGTCAAACTTTTTCCCATCCGTACAGCAGGATGAAATGATAGCAAACATGTCAGTTTCGATTCTTAGCATCGTTTTGTTGTGCCGACTAGAATTACCAGAAAATAAGAGCAATTTAAAAACTATTTGAGGCTGAAATCGCCAAAAAATGATTCAGAACAGCCAAAGCTGGGCCGAAAGTTACTGGTTCTTATAAAAAAAGCGTGTAGCTAAGTACCTTTTTTTGTAAGGTGCTAGCTAAATGAAAACAACCATTGAGTTTGAGGGCTATAAACCAGCTATTTAGTTATCTACGGTAAAAACTTTTGTTTTATTTTATTACTCATGGGTTAAAACATGTTTTTGAAATGTATTCACTGCGAAAAATGTTGCTATAAAAAACAAATTTTGAAAATCAGTCGAGCGTAGCGTATACACAGGCGATAACTTGTAAAAATCCGCCCTTTATAGGCAAATCACTATTATAAGATGTTTATCACGTGGACTAACCAGAAGATCAAGAACACGTTTGTTCAGAGGAACATGTTTGACTTCGTACATATCAAGGTAGGTGTCTGGTACTTGTCATCACGGAAAGGTGAACCGGACCGAATCGCTAATCGCGACATGAAGAAAAAAAAGAAAAAAGAAAAACAAATGGAGCCTAAATTACCACGAGTAATAACAATGGTAATTGATGATGAGACTACGACTACTACTACTACTACTACTACTACTAAATCGATATGCGCGGTTCAACATATAAAAGAAGAAAGGTTTTTTTCTTTTTGTCACAGCCAGTTAGTTCTGTAAAAACATTTGCTTGGAGACAACGTCGTGATCAACAAAAATTAGGATGATGATGATTGTGAACTAAACTGGACGTCCTTGATTGATGAAACTGTCATATGGCACATTATACAGGCGCGTAGCTACCTGTAAGCCAGGTAAGCTCGGGCTTACCAGGTCTTCTGAAACCCAAGCACTCTTCTTCATCCAATTTCCTAAAATAAAACAAAAGAACATGTCAGACAAAATGGTCCCTCGGGCTTACCAGAAAAAACTGGCTGGTTACACGCCTGTTATACATCTCCAATCAATTTTTGCAAATACATAAGCATCAAGACATTGTTAGCTACATATATTCGGGACTTGATAGTAACACTAGTACTTTGTTTTCATCGTACATGAAAATGATGGAGTGTTATTCTTTTCAACAGCCCTTCGACAGATCTTACATTGATAACCCAGGACCAATGGTAGGTAGATATTATATATTGATATACTGTGTGCGACCGCGTTTACTCTGCTGCTAGAAATTTTAAGATGTTGCTTTAATAAACAACGAGGTTGCTATGTGTGTGAGTTGAGAGGGTGTTTGGTGCTGTTCGTACGAGTCTTAAAAACCTGGAAACATTTGCAAAACCTCCTGGAAAGTCAGCTTGGTGTGTAAACAAGTGTGTTTGTACCCTGAAATCGTGGCAAACTACTTCGTGATTCATTTTACTGTAACTCATGGATTTAGCGACTTTCTGTATGGGGCGGGCTTATTTCTTTTTTGAGGGGGGTAGGGGGGTGTTGGTGGAAGATTTTTGTCAGTGCAAGAACTTTGTTACCCACTGTCAAACAAGGTAGTTCTTTTATCAGCTGAAAAGTGCTACATGATTAAAAGGTTAGCCAGCACGGTTCTTTCCCCTGTTTTTTACGAGGTTACATTATTTGTATATTTTTCGAAATATTCAACCTCTGTTTTAGATTTGTATTTTAGTGTTGAGTGAGCTATTTTCGACCAGTAGTTCTTGTTGTAAACGGGAGGGCGAATGAGATTTGACCCGATAACGGTTTGGCGAACTCTTGGCAAGAATTGGGTCGTACCAGATAGTGCTTTCTCGTAGTCGAAGTTGTACACGTTGTCAATTCGAAAGGTCGCTGATAATTTGAAGCCTGGCGCGGCAGCCTTGTTCAATAGTAAATCCAGTGGCTTGTGGTACTTACTGCAGGTTGTGTTCGCGACACCCGGAATGCTTCATGCTGGCCTGTCCTTACAGATATTTAAGAAATGGGCTTCAAACGAGAACAATATGGTGAGAAAATCAACAGCTTTTTTGTATTTAGTGTTTAATTATCTCAACAAAGATGCATACGTGTGGCTTTAGCTATCTGATATCGACAAAGGAACTAGTTTGTAATTTGGATTAGAAAACTGCTAATTAAAAATGGTTGGCAGGGACATTGAAAAGTCCTTGATAATGTACATACTCCTTGGAGGATCCTTAAATTTTGAAGTGTAGATTTTTGTTCTGACATGCCCTTGAGTTTCTTGAAAAATTCCCCGAACAGTTATCTTGTTCCTTAGATTGCTCGTTTAAGCTCGTACGTCGTTGTGCGTGTGTGTGTGTGTGTGTGTCTCAGGGACCAAATTAAATTGTACCCTAATTAACATTCATTCAACGAACCTGCCTTTGATTTAGATAGTGGAATTAAACATCGCGATT
Source organism: Umimayanthus nakama (assembly GCA_027574985.1). Classification (NCBI taxonomy): domain Eukaryota; kingdom Metazoa; phylum Cnidaria; class Anthozoa; order Zoantharia; family Parazoanthidae; genus Umimayanthus; species Umimayanthus nakama. Next base: position 4,818 of record JAOBRG010357417.1, read on the forward strand.
GGATACTATTTATAGCTGTTTCAAAAGCTGAATTTCGCGGTCATTTTCCTTATTTGGATGAACTGCATGACATTTATGTACCAAAGATTTATACTGCAAGTAGAGAGCCAATCCGATTGCCAGAAATTCCCAGTGTTTGTTATTTAAAAACTGTATTTATCATGAAACATGAAACTTTCGGTATCAACTAATATGAAAGGTATTTGTACTTTCCGTGATAATTCTTTGTAAACTGACGGTTATAACAAAAAGTGTCGCCGCTGAAATTAACTAAAAATTCTTCCTTTTTAATGTTTTTTGACCGTTTCAGATCGTCATTCCCGGATATTGCGTGGCAGGAACAGTAGGACACAAGGTTCTGGCCGGACAGAAAAAGATAGAGCTTGACAAGAAAAGTGTTGTAAGTTCTGCTGTCTCTTTGCTTGACGAGAACCCGACAAGACAGCAGTACACACAATACCGCCCTCGAGACGCTTTTCGTCTTGCGCGAGTCACTCGTCTCGTCTAGAAAAACAATAATTTTTGTTGCTGTATCGTACATGAACATAGTCAGTTTTTCGTTCCTTTGGACCTGTGCCAACTCGTAGTGGGCAACTTGTCTGTTGGTTGTCGCTATTATGTCAACATTTTTATTAAGTTCTGTGTTACGTTTTTTTAAGTTTCAAGTTGTTTCAATAGAACTAATTTACAAGAAAAAAAGTAAAAGCACGAGTGAAAAAAAACACTGTGAAAATGGTTATCTATCTTATAGTTACACGTACGTTTACGAATGGAACAGAAAGTCCGTTAGTTTAGCTTGTGAAAATAAGTTCATTGAAAAGTTAGCTACCGGTATTCATCACATCGGGACTGAATGACGCATAAGAATGACGGAGTTTTTTTTTCTTTGAGTGGAACGTTAAAAAAAGGGAATCTGTTTGCAGTTGAAAAGCTATTCGACTAATCCTGGAAAAAAGAGAAACTGTCGGTTTTCTGTATTTTAGGTAATGGCGACAAACAAAGAATGCGGAAAAGACTAACTGCAATTTTGTTTAAATCGTTCATTTCATTGGCTAAAACATGAAAATCTACAATAGCTTTTTCAGCTAGCTCGAACACTCTGCAATTTACCAATTCATCTCTTTTAGTGAAAAAATCAATATGGGGAGCATGTAAAATTCGAAGCTTTCCTTGGCAATTCAGCTTATACCTCAGCTATACGAGACTAAAACCGGTTACGGCCCATTTCCGATTAATTTGTAGCCTTCAATTACCACAGACATTTCTTCGAATACCTGGTTTGTGCCAGACGTCAAGTTTCACATTATCTGCACTTCCACGCACCACCTTAGATTTTTTATTTAGTTGGAATGCATGTAGGCGTAAAAGTGAATATCAAAGTTTTTATTTTTATTTTCGTAGATTGATGTCAAGCTCTCTGTACAGTACATGTCATTTAGGTAAGTAATCTAGTCCCTGTTACGTAAACTTGTGTCGTTTTATTATTTTTTTTGTAGCTGCGTCATACTTGCTTTTTTATTTTTTATTGCAAGCGCCGATCTTTGCGCTTTTTCGTTTAGCCTGTGTTCCGTAATTTGACTGCTTCGTTGTCATGTTTCGTGTAATTCGTTTTTTTCCCCAAAATTGTCACCATTTTTTATTTCTGTAATCGGTCTATTAAATGGTTTCGTTGAATCGTCAAATAATTTTTACTACTGTTTGTAATAATGACATTTCGAACAACAAATTAAAGTTTGATAACCTTAGAATGGCTCAGAACGGATCATCCCAAAGCAGGTCAAACTGCCCCCTCCAATCCTCCCTTCATGATTCCCTAAATGGTTGCTTACTAAAAATAGAATATAAAATAAATAGAGAGGAACACTCAACTAGCAGTGAACGAACTGATCTCTTTCAACAGCGCTCACGCAGATGCCGCAGGAATCATGCAGCTTATCCAACAGGTATGCAACTGTCGATGTAGATAAAAACAGTATTATTATTAATAATAATAGTAATAATAATAATAATAAAAATAATAATAAAAATAATAATAAAAATAATAATAATAATAATGATAATAATGATAATAACGGCATAAGTAAAGGCCTTTTTTCAAACAAAAGAGCAGCAGACGTGTGTTATTCACAATAAAAGAACAGGAAAACTAAAAATCACTAAAAATTGTTGGTAAGGAGCAAAACAGTATTCCGATGGCAATAAGTTAAATTGCGTACAGCATTTTGCATTTGATCATTGATCAACCACTAAATTTAAATAAATATTAGTCACTTACATACGGATGATGTTCGTGAGGTGTCATCGTTCATTGTTCCATAGTGACAGTATGTTGTTGCATTCCTTGTGACGCAACTCAGGGCTGATTGTCACTTGGTATATCGAACATAACCCCTTAATACGCCCCGGTGGCCAAGAATAAAAACATTGAATCGAAACTTTTTTTATAATGGCTGTACCAACCCTCGTGTTGCGAACTCCATATCATCACACCCACACGCATTTCCATTCATTCCTGTCATTTTTACCTCACTCATCAGGCAGAACCCAAGAACGTGATTCTTGTACACGGAGAAGCCAAGAAGATGGACTTTTTAAAAGAAAAGATTGAGAAAGAGTTTGGTGGGTAGTGTATCAGGTGTTTTGTTGTGCACTCAAGTTGAATAGGGATTGCAACTATCACTTCTTGGCAAAATCTGTTCTACTTTCTTCTTTCCTACTCTATTATCAAAAATATTTTATTTTGAGGCTGTAGTTACATGTTTTCTACTAATTTCAACGAAAAATTGCTGAAAACAAAAGATTTGAAAAATTCAAGATGGCAGCCAAGATGGCGGAAATGTTGTAAAACGAGTAGGTTGTAGTTTAAAAAGTAAAAAGTTAGGCCAAAGCTGCTTAAATATGCCAAAGCTCTAACTGTTATATGCAACCATTTGAGAAATCATGGGGGAGCTGGAAGGGTCACTTTGACCCCCCCCCCCCCCCCCCATGGGCTGATTTGCTAGTAAAAATAGCTTGGTCGTTCTAGGGCTATTGATACCACAGCTATTATTGCAGTCGAATACCAAAAGTTTTTACAGACTGAAGGAGATGGAAGAGGAGATGGCCATTGTCAGTCCACCACCTACGAGTCCCTCAATATAGATACCAATAAAAGTAGTATACCCCACTAACTAGTGCATTGCGGAATGTTAGGAATGTATGGTATCAATACTAATGCGATAGTTGGGGTATACTACCAATTCATCTTTACCATTTTTTCCCAATTTCAGGTTTGAGCTGTTACAAGCCAGCCAACGGTGAAAGTGTATCAATCCCGACATGCCCCATTATATCTGTTGATTTGTCGTTGGGGCTGATGAAGAGAAAAATAAAGGATGTTAATTCGACAGGTACTAGGATTGTGTGTATCATATGATTTCTGAAACTGTCGTTATTGCATGGATTCGTCGTGATTTTGGAAACCAACTGGACTTAGATTAAAATTTTAAGAGGTGTTAGTGCTTAACATTTTAGAAGGAAAAAAAACGCATTTTAAAAGTCTTGAGGGTCCAAATACTTCCTCCCCATAAATAAGACCCGAACGTTTGAGGGCGATTTGTATTTCTTTTGAATGCTTTTTTATATGGCAGTTAGTTGGGTTTTTTTGTTTACATTTTCTTTAGCTGTTTACAGCAACAATTTATTTCACATGTGATTTTCGATGCATACTGCAGCACTGATTGCAAGCCTAAATATACTGACCGACCAGTACAATCTTGAAGTACACCTCAGAGGTTTTTGTTTTTGTGCTTCAGTCTATTCCCATTTTTTGAAATTTTTTTGAAGCTATCAGGTTTTCTTAGCAGCGCTGTGTTCAATTTCTCTTGCTAACTACAGGAACCTTATGGATTTACAACATTCTTAGTACCTTGTTTCTCTTAGATTTTTTGTTGTTGTTTTCATGTACATTTAAAAAAATTATAACGTCTCATTCAGGTTACAGATATCTTTCTTACTCAGCTGCAAAACTTTTTAATAATCTTGATACAGTCATGGCTCAATAAGTAAACATTTGGTTTTTTTTGTTAATTTCAGAAAATTAGTATCTTTTGTACGTAAGAACCTTGAGATCAGTGTTAAATTTTTGTTGTCATTGTCATTATCTTTTTGTCTAATGTTTTATGCACATCTTCATTGTAAATAAATTGTTGACTTTATGAACTATTGTGCCTAAATAAAGCTTATTACGTTACTTGTATAATAATATGCATAGAAAAGTTACTGCAATATGATTGGTTAAGAGCCTCTTTATAAATTCCAAACAGTGCAATTACAAATCGAAGCAGTTCAATTACATTGTAATTGCACTGGTTGTGAACAAACAAAATGGCCGCCGGGATTGCCGAGTGCTGTGAAGAGCTCATTAAAAATTTTAAAGAAAAACCTGAGAAGTAAATGAGCTGTAATAAGTACCAACAGCCGGCTAAAAGTGTGGAAAACCTGGGCAAAACAAGCTAATTATGGTAAAGACATAAAAAGCTACCAACCAGATAACCATATTTTTGCCGGCCGTCGTTACTAAAACGCTTTAAGTGCAGCTACTTGTAAGTAAACGCAGTCAAACTCAAACCTATGTTAGCAAACAAGTTTATTTTAGTTCAGTTCAGCAGATGAAGAATCTTATGGAAGACAAAATGTAGTCTTTTCTTTTCAACAACTGTTAAGTTGAATACCTTCAACCGATGGCGGCAGAAGCTCGACTGGCGCTGTACTGGGCTCCGATAAATGAACATACGCTGAGAAATTCTGAGACATTTGTTTAGTCACAAACCGGACTTTTACCTTCTCCAGCTACGAAAATCAGTTCTTTGAACATTGTTTTCAAGCTCATTTGATGCACTTTTCACGGAAGCGTAAATCCTCTGTGAACACAACTGAAAACATTTTGTCAAATTGAAAAGTGTGCATGCGCAGATTGTTCGTAAGTTTAACTCTGACTCAGCCTTCTACCATGTCTCTCGTGCCGCTCATTACCAGTTCTTCACTGATTTACTGAATGCATATTATTAACAAGTAATCAAATGTTTTGTTCGTGCAATTCGGGATTAATCAGCACTCGTAAATATTTCAAAGACAACAAGTTGAACTCGCTTCGCTCGTTCAATTTTATGTTAGTCTATGAAATATTTACTTGTGCTTATTAATCCCGAATTGCACTGCAAAACATTTGATTACCAATACTTACAATGACTTTTACGTTATTGGTTTTAGAGGCCAAACGAGCACGCCTTACGCCTAACAACAACCACCTTCCCCTGCAAGGAGTGTTGATCATGAAGGACACGGTAAGATGGATGATCAGCGCCGTTATTGCGGCTTAACCGACATCTTCAGTTATTTTAAATAGATCAAAGAAGGAATTAAAATGCCTTAACGGAAACTTACGCACTGTTCAGTCTTGAGAACAAACTTTGGTGACAGAACGACCAAAACCTAATTGTTTCAAGTGCGCTTCTGCCTCTATTACTGTAACAGATTCTTTTTGAGTTTGAGATCAAACGGACTGTAAGATGAAAACTTTGCTCTTTCATATATATCTCACAGCAAAACAGATTCTTTCATAATTCCTCGTCCTTTCGTTTATCTGTCACATCGTAGCAGTCTTAACATTTAAGTGTTCAGGTTTCTTTCTGTTATGACCCACGGCAGAAGTAATAGCAACATTAACAAATAAGCATCTGTTTTTAGTTATGACTCACGAAAAAATAAGATTAGCATTAAATTATAACTTCGTTTTTGTGTCCACAGCATACTGACAACAGTCAACATTAATGTTAAACTTTCTCTCTTTTCATTTATATCTACTCGTTTCCAGTCCCTGCGGTTGTTGGAGTCCGACAAAGCCCTCAAGGAACTGGGTATTACTCAGCACCAACTCAGGTTTACCTCCTCTGTTACCATGGAAACAGCACTGACAAAGCACCAGTTGGTGGAAAAGGTGCAACATCATCTTGAAAGGTGAAGAGGGTCATCATCTAGTGTCATGCTTATAATTTTGGTTAATGTTTATGCATTTTTGCCAAGGATTTGGTAACCTTTTTGGCTACGACTTTATTTATGTTTAAGTTATGACTAGCAGGGTTATGGTTGCGGTTGTGGTTATGGTTGCAGTTGTGGTTGTGGTTATGGTTGTGGTTATAGTTGCGGTTGTGGTTATGGTTATGGTTGTGGTTATAACTATGGTTATGGTTTTGGTACGGTCAAGATTATGGTTGCGTTTGTGGTTATGGTTATGGTTATGGTTATGGTTGTGGTTGTGGTTGTGGTTCTAGTTATGGTTGCGGTTGTGGTTATGGCTGTGCCGTTATAATTATGGTTATGGTTTTGGTACAGTCAAGGTTATGATTGCGTTTGTGGTTATGGTTGTAGTTCTAGTTATGGTTGCAGTTGTCGTTATGGTTGTGGTTATAATTATGGTTATGGTTTTAGTACGGTCTAGATTATGTTTGCGGTTGCGTTTGTGGTTATGGTTGTGGTTGTTGTATATGTTTGTGATTATAGTTATGGTTATGGTTTTGGTACGGTCAAGGTTATGGTTGCGGTTGCAGTTGTAGTTATAGTTATGGTTATGGTTACAGTTATGGCTATGGGTACGGTCCAGGTTTTTGTTATGGTTATGGTCATGGTTGTGGTTATGGCTAAGATTATTGCTTTGGTTATGGTTATGGTCATGGTTATTGGTAAAGTTATGGTTATAACTTTGGTTATGGTTATGGTCATGGTTATTGGTAAAGTTATGGTTACGGTAATGGTTTAAGTGGTCGTTGCTATGGTTATGGCTGCGGTTCAAACAAGTCTTTTAAAATCTCTTTTTACCGTTGTTTTCTACAACTTCATCTTGGAGTCAGGTGGTTAAGAACTTCCGTTAAGGCTTGTTATAACGTTTCGAAAACTAATTCAAAAGCATTATTACGTTACGAATAGCGCTAAGGTTGACCCCACTCACTCGTCTGTCATCGTGGTATTACCTCAGCGTAGTATAAGCGTAATTTTTGTCCCGAAGAATCTTTTTTTTTCAGAAAAGAAACCGGTTGTATTGCTGCTTATTGGCATAACAAATGTCTGTATATTACTGGAAAGCCGACAAGCGTGTTGAGCTAGCATTGATGTTGTTGGGTAAATTTGGACAACGTCACTTTGAAATGGTTTTTTTTCTGTAATTGCTTAACAAAAGAGCAAACTGGAACATCTAATAAGTTATTTAAGTATTGCTTTCAGCCGATACTCGATCGCCTCGCGAGGCAACGTGTTTCGAGTCGTGTTGAGTCGTGTTATAATCTCATATCATATTAAGTGTGTGACTCGCGGCATTCTCGCCGCCTCGCTGACTCGACCTCGCGAGGCACGTTACGTTACCTCAAACAACAAACAAACAAACAAATACTTTGTTCGTGTCCTCTTGATGTTCTAATATGTACAGTGACTTTACAGTAAAGTTAATATCGATAGGAAACTTGTGAGGATCACAGCTACTTAAAAATAGCAGATGCTATTCGAGTTAAGCAACTGTGGTCGGACAAGGCTGTTAAGATTTTGTTATTCGATATATAAATAAAAGATGCGAGGGCAGGCAAACAAATGATATGCCTCCAAACTGTACTGATTAACAATTCCCTAAATGTTGTCACAATCAGGCTAGCATGCCTGGTAAACACTACCCAAATCTGTGTTGTAAAACAATTGTAAGACTGTCGACTGTTACCATTTTTCCAGAAATACTTGAGAGCTTTTGATCTTTTTTTTTTTTACTTGATTGGAGTTACCAGAAACCCAGTACTAACAGTTGAGCTTACTTCGCTCCAGACTCCTGCCTAACTACAGTGTTCAGAGAGTGGCAGATGGCTGTTTATCAATTGAAACAGCTTTGCTAAAGGTGTGTTTTGATTGTTTTGATGTTTACTGTTTGAAAGAGAGAAATGGACCTGTTTGCTGTAATGGGAATGGGAAGTAGTTCCGGTACATTCGTCACGGCTCCGGTCATTTTGGATTGTTTTTTTTGTGTGTTAAGAAGGGGGAGGGGGGAGG
>JAOBRG010357428.1:0-12878 GCA_027574985.1 Umimayanthus nakama
CAGTAAAATCTCGACAACAAACGGTAGCAGAGAAAAAAGAAATGTGTTTTCTTTCATAGTACATCAACCTCTTTCAGCACAGAAACTTTAAAAGAAATCCCAATTTTGATCCATATTGAGCGGTCGAAAATTACAGAGACAGCCTCTTAACTTTTCGCTAAATAGTGACAACTTTGCAATGGCTCTTTAAACTTTGTAGATTCAATCGCCAAATGTTGGTTGCCACCATTTTTTCTAATAAGAAAAAAGCTTAAAATTTAAAAATCCAAGACGGCGGCCTCTTGTGATGTCATTTAGGTGGCTATGGTGGCCATGGAAACCACATGGTTTTGATTCATTGAAAGAAAAAAGAAAACTCACTATCAGATTTGCCAAAGGTCCATTCAACCAGATGAGTGATGTCGAGAGTAGTGGGTAGGGGTCAGATTGGCGCCGTCCCCCCTCCCCCTCCCCCCATTTGCCTTTGTGTAACTTTTTTAAGCTTATGCCCCCCCCCAAGGGTTAACTTATTTAATTTAACAAAGGGTTTCCCGGTTGTTTTTGACGAAGCGGATTTTCGGGAAGCTTCCATCCATCTGTCTAGACAACTGCGTCTAGGTGAATACAGTTTGAAATGAAATGTGGTAGAAACACAATTGTTATTTTTGTTGTTTTTTGTTGCCGTTGCCCACTTGACTACGCTATGCATTGCTTGTAAACAAATGTGTTGACAAAAAATAGCTACTCACATTTCATTGTCCCTTTCATCCGAAACAGCAAGCAATCTTCGAAGCTGTGTAGTGGTTGATAACTAAAACGTCTTCCGCTGCAGCGAATCACCAACCGAAGGAGCCGTCCATCCATACCACTTCCATCAGCGTCTGTGATGCTCAACTATTTTTAAAAAAATAAAATCAGCTAAAATAGTTGACAATTTAAGCACTTGCTTGGAACAATAATTCAACCACTCTATGAATATTGTTTTGTCATTGTTTTCGAATTACAAAAAGAGGAGCTTGCCAAGAAAAAGGTGAGAGAGGAACCCACTGAACACATATTTGAAGAGTTAAAGTGGATCTCACTAGCTGAACGATGGAATTTTCGCAAGTTTCTGACTGTTTTTGAATGTATAAACGGTCTCTGCACTTCCTATTTCAGTAACATTTTCTCTCGAAACTCAGACGTGAATAACTGCAACGCACGCAATGGTTCCAACATGCACATGGTTAAAGTTTCTACTAAATCAGGCCACAGAGATCAAACTTTTCTTACTCAGCAGCAAAACTTTTTTAATGCATGATCTTAATGTAGTTACTAAAAATTAACATTCAATCAAGAAACTTCACTTCAAACTACTTGCTCAAGAAGTAAACAATCATTTGTTTTAGTTAGTATCAAGTACTGAGTTAGTATCTACATAGAAAGCATCTTAAAGAACGTTGTGATAAGTTTTGAATTTTTATTTTAATCAGTGTCGTGATCTTCATGTCTATTAATTTCTGAAAAACATCTTTGTAAATAATTAATAAGATTTCGGAAACAATGTGCCTAAATAAAGTTTATTTTTTTATAATCAATTTTATTATTGTTATTATATTATTATCAAAACAAAACTCAAAAAACTATTTTTCACGAAAATTCAGTGATCTTTCTGTTCAAACTTTAATTAAGGAAATCTTAAAAGGCCGGCAGAAAGTAAAGAGCAGCAGCTACTAGAAAAACTTTCAAAAAATTTTAAAAGCTTTCAGAAAAATAGCAAACAAATGGTAGCTTGTTTGAGGATTGGACTTAATTAAAGTAAAGACACTTACCCTAAACGGGCCAAATCTTGCAGACAATGTTGTTACTTGTATATTTCCAGCAGCCATGTTCTCTGCTAAGGCCCAAGTACCATTGCAGGTGTAATAGTACAACAGAGGGCTTTGTCCGCCGAGGCAATTGTAGTAAATGTATCGGTATTGAAGCTTGCCGGACTGAAAGGCTTTTCCTATTGAATCCAGTTCAAGTGTGAAGATTTCTGACGTGTAACTTCCAGATCTGTTAGCTATTCTATATATTCTTGTGGTACAACCTGGGGATACAAACGGTAATTTAAAAGTGTTATTGCAGGGACTGACAACGGCATGATTCTTTAGATTTTAAAACGCCACTACCTTTTGGTCTACAGTGTATAACTTGAGGTGCAAAGCTCGAGTTTACACTTTTAATTTTGTCTTGTTTGTAGTTACAACAATTATTTCTAAAATCTGGGCTAAGTTATAATTTGTTATATCAACGAAATGTATTCCAGTAGTACTGATCAACACACAACAAGAACAAAAATGAAAAGTAACGGGCTCAGTACGACTGCACTGTCCAACTCATTTTCTCCAACTTAATCCGCTAATTTCAGTCTTCGCCAGCATTCCCCGCACTTTGGTTGGACTTTGTTGAGTTGCGGTGGACTGACCTTTCAAACTGTTCAGCTTAAACACCATGCAAACTGTTTTGTATAACTTTATCACTTGTACAAGCCTCTGTTGCGTTCTCTTTATTTCACAATTCTGTAATGGAAATTGGTTAAACCAATTTGAAGAGCTCGGAGAACAAAGCTTGAGTTGAACCAAAACCCCTAAATAGCCTTTTTTAAACAGGATCCAAACAATGTTTGATAAAAATAACTTAAATGTGAAGTTCAAAACATCTCAAAGATCCACAAGAACTTGTCTACTGATGCTGCAAAATCTCTCATTCATGACCTTGTGACCTCCCGTCTGGACTACAGTAACTCCCTACTCTATGGTTGTAAAAAGTCTTCCATCCAATGCCTACAACGTCTCCAAAACTACACCGCCCGAGTTATCTGTAAAGTCTCTAAGTATGATCATATCACTCCAGCTCTAAAGGAACTTCACTGGTTGCCGGTCTAGGCTAGGATAGAATATTAACTCCTCACTCTCGCTTTCAAATGTGTCCATGGTCAAGCCCCGGCATATCTCTCTGAACGTATTCTTCGCTGTGTTTCCTCCTGCCCCGGTCTCCTTAGTTGTACCGAAAACTATTTCCAGGGCTGACAAAAACACAGCAGATCGTGCTTTTTCTTTGTCTGTCCCTAAAATGTGGAACAAACTTCCTACTGAACTCAGAAACACGAGAAACCTTATTAGTTTTAAACGCAAACTAAAAACATTTTTATTTAGAAAATATTTTTAGTATTTTTAATGACATTCTACTTAGTTAACTTATTATTGTCATTGTAAGCTTTTCCAGTGTCTTTGAATTTTTCTAGAAAAAGGCATATTAAGCCTTTATTATTATTATTATAATTAGCTTGTCACCCCTCAAGACTTACAGGTTGCTTATTCAAAAGAAGATTAGACGCAAATTACTTGAGACGCGACTTACTCGTAAACGTAGCACAAACTTGCCGTTTGTTCGATTCTTAGCTTAATCACAGCTAATGCTGGCGCGCCGGACTATGGTTTTTAGTTTTTCTTATCTAAGACGCGTCAAACTGCTCGTATAAATAGGTCAATTCACGTCTAACGAAAGTCAACTCTTAGCTAAGTCGCGTTTCATTTGTGTTGCAATAAAAGGCCTTATTTTGTCGTAAAGGTTACTGTTCAGTTCGAGCGGTGGTATCGGCTTTTGAATGAAAATATCTCTGTTATTTCGTGACGTAACCATTTAAACCTACATGTCAATGAAAACTTATTAAATTCTCTAAATCGCCATTTAATATTTGATTTGTAGTTTTAAACGAATAAAAGAACGAGCGCCCTTCTTTTCTGACCTATTTGTTCCCTTTCTGGAGTTCCAAGTCGAATATACTGCGTTTGATAGCATCAAATATTTTTTTTATTTATTGAGCTTCCACTGTATATTTAAAGCAATGGAAATAAAAGATTTATACAGTGAGGCCAGCCCTACAACAGGCCAAGGGTCCTTCAATGTAGACTGTCTGAAAATATTCAACATTTAAAAAAAATAACTTAATTTTTACAGTAAAAAATTGTTACTTAATAAGTAAATTAAATCATCAGAGTTTTCGGCTAAAAACAACAATGGACAGACAATTTCGTGGCAGCGATACCAACTGACTTACAAAGTTTTGAAAAATTCATAAGACTCTCGCACGGTTTTAAACTTCATTTATTTAACTGTAAAACTGCCAAGTTTCAAATTAGTAAACGAAAAACTGTCTGAGTTAGATCTCGGGTGTCTCATAGTTTTGACATAAAAAAACAACCTCGAGAAAACTGCTTTCAAAAGTTTTGGCGTACACTCAACCCCATGTCCAGTAACACTTTTCTGTTTCAAAATCTTGTTCTGTATATCAAAAATGAGCTAGAACAGTTTTATTTTTTCACTGTTTGTAAGGTTTACATCTGGTCTATCCAAATGGCTAACAATCTCATTTTGGCCATTTCCTTCAGTTTCAAACTGAACAATTAACAATTATTCTACGAGACCGCACTAAATATTAGCTGATAAATAACAGATGAGCGCGGAGCGAGAATCAGTCATAATCAGCTAGTATTCAGAAGGTCGAGTAGAATAACTATTTTATTAAATAGAGTTATATTAACCCTAGAAGGTATAAGGTAAAAACAGTTGCACGAAGGCATAAAGGGGGGGGGAGCAATCTGACCCCCCTCGACTTTTGACACCTTTCATCCAATTGATTTGATATTTGGTATATATAAAGAACTTTTATTGTATTTTCAATTAATCAAAATCACGTGGTGTTTAATTGGTTTCAATGGCAACCAATTCAAAATAAACGACGTCACTGCGGCCGCCTTCTTGGATTTTCCAAATTTTAAATTTTCAAGTTGAACAATAAAAATGCTGAGAAAACATGGTCAAGCGATTGGAATATACAATATACGTGACTTTTTATGATGACGTCACCAGTTGTGACGTCACCTAAGCAGGTTCAATAGAGGTGTTAACAAACATAGAACAGTTGTGCCAAAGCTTTTGGAAATCGGTTATCGAACAAAAACTTTAGGTCATAAAAAATCGAGGGGGAGATGGGGGTCAGATTGAACCTCCCCCCCTTCCCTTATGCCTTCTAGGGTTAAACACAACAACAAATTATTTTTTACCAGCAAAAATGTACATACTTGAAATAAAATTGTATCTGAAGAAGCCGCCGACTTAAAAATAACTTTTGTTTCCGTTGAATCAAATTTCACATGACAGCCTCACATCGATTTGCGTTTTCAATATTAAGTCAATCACTAGAATATGAGCTGATAACCGTGACCACCGAACCAATCAATTTGCTTGAAATAGAATAACCATTGGACTGTATTTAATAATTCATGATATTCTAAAAACCGTTTATTTGCCTGATTCGTTTTTACAAAAAAAGTGTGTAATGGACGCAGTTTAGTTCTGCTGCTATGTGAGATATTTAAATAACGTGGTGCGATTTAACAGATGTGTTACGAAATTGGAACGTATTGACGCAGTGGTAAGGGATTCACTCTAATATTGATCAGCAGAAACTTCTTCACGTTTTCTAAACCATTTAAAACTTGATACTAACTTTTTTAAATTCTAGAAATGGAACGAACAGGTTCTCTGCGTTTGCCAAGCATTAGAAGAGAATTAGTTTCTGTTCGTTATTGTCTTTATCGCTTTTATACTGAGTCTCATGAGAATTTTTATCAGTACATGCTATCTAAAGAATTTTGGTTATATCTCTGCTAATGAGCAATTACAAAGCAGTCAGTCGCTGTGTGAAGCTTCAGTCTCGGTCGTTACTGCACTGACAACCTTGCAATTTTCCAACTTAAACTTTGTTTTCTTTATTATATATGTAATGAATAATTCTACATTTTATCAGTTAGTGTAAGATTGAGGGGTTATCCGTAACTAAGGAATATCATATTTTTGAATAATAAAATCATGCATGTTTACGAAAGAAGTTAATTGTCTAGTAAAAGCACTATTGTGCGTTTTATACGGATGTGTCACAGGGATGGTGTTTACGAGTCCACACTCAAGTGGAATGGCGCATTACAATCAGGCCACCTAATGCCTGGCACTATAAGACTGTAAGGCCATTAAAAAGCCTTGATTTTTTCATGAAATTTTCATGACGTTTTCATTGCATTTTTATGGCATTTTCTATTAAATTTTCATTTGGTCATGAAAATACCATGAATATACTATGAAAAAGACCCTTAACTATGTGCGTTTTAACGACTCATGAAAAACACGGATTTCATGTTTTTTTCATGGCCCTTGCAGATCTTGAATAAAGACCATGAAAATCCCGTGATTTAGCATTCATTAAATCTTCATGGTTTCTGTTGAATTTGGAATTTAGGCCCTGAAAAACCCATGATCTGAGATTCATTGATTTTTCATGACCAATATGGGCTGGAGTATACTTTTCTTAATGGGTTTTCCCCAATGCGGGCTTTTCGTATCCTCGCGATGCACCTTTTCAGTTAATACTTGCAATAAAAAAATGGGTGACGGTCAGTACCAAGGCACCATTACACCAGTAAACAGTTGTTTTGATGTTGTGTATATGTAAGGACACAATTTTACTAAAGAATGTATATTTGCTCTTAAACGTTATTATGTAAGCTAGTTTAGTTAATAGTTTTTAGTTGCACAACATCTTTCGAAATCAGTGTAAACTAAAAAATACTGTTGGTAAATAAAACTATCATTCTTATTAATTCTTATTATTACTGTTATTTATATTATTATTATTTTTATTATTATTAGTTTTAGTAGTAGTAGTGGTAGTTGTAGTAGTAGTAGCAGTAGTATACGCTTTTTTTATAAGAACAAACTTTATAAGAACACCAAGGCTGAGATTTGGCTAAAACTTTAAGCAAACCAATGGGAAACACAAAGAACAATCCCAGGCTCAGCCAAAATCTACTTGTTCGTATAAAAAAGCAGCCTGTAGTGGTAAAAGTAGACTGTAGTTGTAGTGTATTGTGAACTTGCGTGAACATGACAACTTGTATGACCATGATATTTATTCTCTTGACGTATTTTTTCAAAATTGCATTTTTTGCTTAAATCCTACAACTTCACACTGATAGCTAACGACTGGCTCGCACATTTCGTTTGATCAGACCGCGGCTTTATCTTTCATGAGTGGAAAGATAAGACACGCACATGTGTGGTCATGGTTCAAAAATGTTATATCCGAGTGATTAGGCACACTGAATTCCTCAGCGAAATTAGTTTATCGAGATAAACCGATGTTTTACTGTAGTGATTATTTAAAAGTTTGAAGCGAGTTTAATAGTTGACTTACCCTCTCTTTTTCTGATTTCCTTGTAATCAAAACACTGCCATCTTTTGTCAAAGAACCCAAATGTTGAGTTTGCCATGTTGTTTAAGTTACAGGCACACTTTGTATCACTACCAATGACCTTGCTTGCACCATGTTTACTGCACAATACTTGGTCGCTTGATCCGACATAAGGAACATCAAACTCATCTTTCAGCTCGTTAGGCTTCCTAATAATTTTGAAGAACTGAGCAGAGCAGCTCCAGGTAAGGAAAAAAATGCAAAGCAAAGTGAATAAGCTAGGAAGCATTACGATTCAGGTTGGTCTTCAAGTCAAGTGAAGTTAAAAAAGCAAAGCTATCTTTTCGATTTGAGCTGTCAGATCTTGTGTCTCGTGTTGCCAAAAAACATTTCATATAAACGATAATAAGAATTCCATTTTCGTGTTTTGTTTCTTTCGGTGCGTTAGAAAAAGACACTGGAAGTTATGTCTCAGCCAACGGCCGAGCAGAAACAAGTGGAGCGTTTGATATAAGGTCAGTGGTCCAAATCACATGCTAGAAAATGCAGAGCTGCATGAATGATTTCGAAACAATCGGCTCCCTGTCTTTTCCTTTCCCTTTCTCCCTCTGTCTCTGTCTGTCTACCTGTCAGCTTGTCTTTTTCACCCTCTCTTAAATGTAACTAAAAATCTGCAAAGGTTTTGTTCAACAATTTATTGGTGGCACCTAAAAACTAGTCTCTAGTGCGCATTTTTATAAACGAAAGTTTTTCTACGCTTTGGTCGATGTCTTAAAAATAATTAGTTTGTCAAAGAATAAGATTAATCTGGGTAGCCCATATCGTTGAATGCAGTTCCCAGTTTCGACGAAGAAGTCGTGTTTCTCAGCTAGCGAAGAACAAAACCAAAAAAGCTCAGTGTGGTTTTAATAAGTTTTTTGATGTAAAATTGGCAAGAATTAGAAATAAAAAGCATCGTTTAATTCCTAGAGAGACGATCTACACAACTATCAAAACTGTTTTGGTGTTCTAGCGACAACACAAGAAGTTTTCAAACATGCATGTAAGTATGACGTCATCTCGGCAAATAATACTCCCAGTGGGTCTCGTTTCTTTAACTATATAATACATTCTAAAAAAACTCGATGTTTAATTAGCCGATACTTTAACAAAAGATTCGTGACCACAGTAGCACTATCACACCCTATTCATCCAATATTTACACACCTAAACGATTAATAGTTTTTAATGAGTAATATGTAGTTAGCAACACTTTACTTGATAATTAACATACTCTTATTGATTATTGGCTGGAAGTGAAAATATTTGTTTGAGCTTTCTTAATGAGCATTCACGTCACACTTTCGTATTGAACCACTAACGCTGTAAAAAAAGAAATCACCTGAAAAGGGCTTACTTTCAGTCTATCCGTGTTCGGACAAAAAGATTTTACTTTCCATCGTTTTCATCTGGACGTTAGGAGCAGATTCATCAGTTCTACAGCAATTTAACGCAAACCAATTCGTTTCAGTCACAACAGTGCACATGTGTTCATGTGCTTGTGCAAAATTGTTTGTAAAAAAACATGTGGCTTAGTTTGCTTGTTTACTCCAATTGGACCTTTAAATTGTTAACTCTTTTTACAGCCCTTCCTTGTTTGAAGATTATTGATGGTCCGCAGTGTTTTAGTCCTGAAGGGAAGTTTGGCTGGTTTTCGACAACCTGTGTGAAAGTCAACGCCATACGGACAAGTTCTACTAAAAGAAATAACACAAGCCGCGATAGTTCTGCTCACAGTGTCTGTGGTTTTTGTTCGGGTGCGGCCCGCTTACTGTTTTGTGTATGTTTCTCTTATTTCCCCCGTTGAGTTCTAAAAAAATCAACGTAGTTGTTGTAAGTTTTGGACACTAATTATCAAGCATAAATCTTCGGTTGTCGTTTAAAAAGAGTAAGTTAAACTTCGAGCACTTTCTGTGATGTTCAGCTTTATTTTCTGTTGGGTGTCTCTGTGTAGCAGCTTTGTAGTGTACCGTTAACCTCGTCCCCACTCTTACGCTTCGGCTTGATCTATTGGCGCTTACTTTCGCCTGTAGCTTCGCCGACCGCCATCTTAAATGAACAAGCTTACCGACCAGGCCAACGGAGCGAGTCGAAGGAAGATGACTGGGAACGAACCAAATTGTACACACTTTTTTTACAAGAACCTTTTCTAAAACAAAAATATTTTTTTAAGAAATAATAAGGTTTATTTGTATAACGCTACTTCCATTTGCTCAACCAGAGACGGCCAAAGCTTATAGCTTGTACTTCGGGAGCGAGCGATATTTTGGACTTTGTATATGAATTTACCAGATTCTTCAAAATGGCAGAATATGCGCAGAAATGTTGAAAATAAAAATGACCTACCTCAACGTGAGGTTGTTATAATTGCGTCTTGTGCGTAGTATTTCTGCCCGACATGTTTATGTATCGAGCACTCCCGAGATTTTGTGAAGTTCGTATTTGCGTTTAATTATATGCAGTGTATACAATACTAATACATATCGATAAAACAGGTAAAATAAGAAAATATGAACGCTCCAAAAGGTAAAATTGTTTAAACAAGTGCGAGTTTAAGCTTTTTTTTTAAAAAAGACAATAGCTACGGCAATGGCGTTTGGATCTGATAGGGCGTTAAACAGTAAACTTTCTGTACTCTGCATACAACATGCAATTAAATTATGACTTAGTATGTCTATAATGTTCTTCAACTTATTATAATACGTTCACTCAAGGCTAACGTTATACTCTTTAAATTACTTTTGTGACTTGTTGAGTCTCCGCGAAACACTTTTCTTTTTAATTTTGTTCGCTTACATCTCGATGTCTTTATGTGTCAATTTTTTCTACCTCAACTTCTGTGTTGTGTTGCTCTGTCGTACAAGCTGCTTGAGAGAGACGTTTCTTCTCTTGTTCTAAAGTTTGGTAAATACTGCTCTGTCTTTTACCTAACGTTTCGTATGTACCATCATTCTGCTCCCCCTCGTGTAATTCGGCATATATGTTGGCTTCTGTCCCGTCCACGTCCGGTATTTGTCTCTGTTCTTGAACTACAACACTTGGATCTGGTCCCTCCAAAACATCATAGATCACAAAAGGCGTGTTGTCAACCTCCTTTCTATCGGTTGCTACGTCCTCTACGCTATCATACGTATTATGGGTATCCGGTTCCAGCTGCAGGAAGCATTGTGGGTTGGTTGTATCTCGTCCTAACATGTTCCTTATTTTGTCTTTTTCCGCAAAGTCAGTAAAACAAGTATTGTTTGATACTGTGATATCCATCACGCTGTACAACCTTTTTGCTCTGCTGATTGGGTCCTCAGGGTTTATGGTGGCGTATGCATCTTTAAGGGGAACAGCAAATGAGAAAGTGATAAGTTTGCCGATAAACTCTAACAAAACAATATGATAAAGTTATGCTTGTG
Source organism: Umimayanthus nakama (assembly GCA_027574985.1). Lineage (NCBI taxonomy): Eukaryota > Metazoa > Cnidaria > Anthozoa > Zoantharia > Parazoanthidae > Umimayanthus > Umimayanthus nakama. Next base: position 10,696 of record JAOBRG010357428.1, read on the forward strand.
ATTATTGTTTACGTTTAAAATATGAAGCAAAAGAATTTATCAAACTAAGCCAGTGCAAAAGTCAACCACGATCATTCATGATATCAACAAATTTGCCAGTTCATAAAGTGCGGAGTGAAAACTGATTATCAATAATTTTTTTTTTCTTAGAATATCTACTCCCAAAATAAGAATTTTAAGAATGATAATGGATAACCGATTACCAATAGCACAATTTCTATAGTGAAATGCCAATTTTGTGATCATGTTTCTCCGAACGTGGTTATCTATACTAAATGTATTGAAATCGGTAATGAAAGCTCAACAGCCTTTTTTTGTTTGTGTTTGAATGATCTTCACAGAGTCTGCCCCAAGCTTCCCTGTTGAAATGTTTAGCATCCAAAATTTCCTACTCTGTATGCCCAGACAAATTCTGCTCTGTATCTCAGTTTGGGCAAGTTTTTCGATTTTGAGCAACTTTATAAATTTTGAGCAACTTTCCATAAAAAGTGCTATTTTTGAGCATTTTTTGTACACTTTGGAATATTTCACCACTTTTAAAGAGTCAAATTAAAGATGAACCTTACTATTGGAACAGATTTTGAAAAAAAAAATAGATCTCTCATCTTGGCGTCTTTCATTTTGGTTCCCTGTGCGAACCATCTGTTGCGAACACGGATATGCTTGCTTATTCCACCGTTCTGTATCGAGCACTTTGTATGCTCAGCAGAAACAAGCAAAGTTATAACATCATATCTGCCAAACTCTTTAAGTCTTTTGTTTTGTGTGTTTTTTTTCATTAGAGTGTAGGAACCTCATAACTACCCTTGTAGTTTTGTAATTCCTCGCACTCTTTGCTTTTCATTAAGCAGTGATACAACCTTTTATGTACGTTTGTAGAAATATGAAACAATTCAACCCTTACACAATACAACATTTTTCCAAGAGACTACACCCACAGAAATACACAAAAAAAGACAAGTACTCTTCGTCTTGAGTCTTATGTTGCTAACTGAAAGGGAGAGTTGTTTCAATGTACTTACTTGCAAAACCTGAGCAGTTTAAAGTGCCTTTGTTTTCGTCCTTCTTTTTTATGCTTTCGCTCATATCTAGTATTTCTTCATAAATTGGAACGCTGTAGCTGTTTGTGACATCTGGGACGTAGCTTTTGTTAAATTTCGCTCCCTTTGTCTCATAAGATTGGTTTCCTGCCAAAAAAGTAGTAACATTGTTTTGGTCGTTTTTTGTCAACTCTTATATACGTTCTGTTGCTGTGTGAAGAATCAATACAAACCTTGCACAATTGGAATTAGGTAAAATAAGTTTAACTAGCTTAATTATATACATTTTGAAATCACAGATGAACCCTGCTATTTGATTGGTTCCCAGCAGATGGGTCTGAGCATTAATTGCACAGATTGGAGTCTGTAATTGCAAGTTTTAGAGTTGTAATCGCACAGTTTTTGCTCTGTAATCGCACAGTTTTGATTAACCAACCACAGAACAGCAATGTTGGCACACAATGGTGGGATGTCAACTGTAAACAAGAGATAAATGGATGAAAGCAGTCGTAGAACAAAAGTATTTGCTTTCTGAAAAATAATTTCAAAATGTATATAGTTAATTGGTAATTGAACTGAGTGTCGTGCAATTTTGGTCTGTAATCATACTTGTGATTTCAAATCAATCGTATGATTACAGACAAATTGCACCCCACTCTGTTCAGTTACCATTATAAATCGAAAATGAGTTGTACACGAATGAGCTTACCTAGGAAACTGAGCATCTTAATATATTCATATACATAAAAATAATATATCATTGCTCACTGCTCGCAGTTTGAGCACTCTGGTGACTCCACAATGCAATCCTACAATGTGTAACCGTACATCGTGTGCCAAAGTTCACGAGCTGCCATAATGCCATTATGGTGGTAACCGGGAGGGCACATTGTTCTATACATTTGTATATCATGCTCCAGATTTATTCTGTTGAGCACTCTAAAGGATTGGGTGGAGAGCCTCTCAGAGAGACGTTCACTATTTACATTATGCATCGCTCACCGCTCGCAGTTTGAGCACTCTGGTGACTTCACAATGCAATCCTACAATGTGTAACCGTACATCATGTGCCCAAGTTCACGAGCTGCCATAATGCCATTATGGTGGTAACCGGGAGGGCACATTGTTCTATACATTTGTATA